>OY390721.1:15498562-15665057 GCA_959613375.1 Heteropelma amictum
TACCGCGAGACATTCCCTTTCCGTCACCGTGTACTTTCGTTCGGCGGCGGTCAGGACTTTGCTCGCGAATACTATGGGACGCTCTACCCCTTCAATCTCCTGCGTCAGCACAGCGCCCACTGCAGAGTCGCTGGCGTCAGTCTGGAGAGTGAAGGGCTGCTTGAAATCGGGGCGGGCGAGGACAGGGGTTTGGACCAGGGCATCACGGAGGGTTTCAAAAGCATTTTGCTCTTCCTCTTCCCACTTCCAAGAAACATTTTTCATCAATAGGCGGGTGAGGGGAATTTTATCGTGAGCAAGGTCGGGGAGGAAGCGAGCGTACCATCCGAATGGGCTCGATTTTCCGGGGGTCTGTCTTTAGTCCGTCTTTTCCGATAATGTAACCTAAATACGCAACCACGGGACAGAAAAATTCACTTTTTTCGAAGTTTGTTTCCATCCCGGCGTCTAAAAATGTCCGTAAAACCTGTCGCAAATACTTGAAGTGGCTGTCCTCGGTGTCTGTCGCAATAATAACGTCATCTAAATAAGCAAAAACGTGGGGTTCCCACGCGGTGTCGATTAATTGGTCCATCAGTCTTTGAAATGTCGCGGGGGCGTTCGTCAGTCCAAAGGGCATACGCTTAAATTGAAATTATCCTCGTCCGGGTACAGCAAAGGCGGTGATGGGGCGGCTACTGGGGTCTACAGGGATTTGGAAGTAGGCTTGGCTGAGATCGAGTTTGGAAATGAATCGGGCACGTCGCAGTCCGTCGAGGATTCGGTCCATATTGGGAAAAGGGTACGCGTCTTTCTTGGTCACTTTATTAACGTCACGGTAGTCCACGCAAAAACGATATTTTCCGTTGGGTTTAGGGACTATAACGGGATTACTCAGCCAGGGACTTTTACATTTCTCGATCCCTCCCTCAGTGTACATGCGATCGACCTCACCATGAGCAACCTTGAGCATGTACGCCGAGAGAGTGCGAGGTTTTTGGCGGATGGGAGGGTGACCTTGTACGTCAATGGCGTGTACGGTCAAATGGGTGGAACTGAGGATCGGGGAGGTTTTCTTTAGGGTCATTGTTTTCAATAGGGTTTGCAAACGGGATGAGGCAACTTGGGAGGGTTCGACGAGACCAGCGCACGCTATCTGGGGATGTATATGGGCCGCAATTTCGGAGGAATGGAACGAGTGAACGACTCCGATCCTTGTCCTCCAGGTTTCGTTCTCGTAATCGATGATGAAGCTAAATAATTTGAGAAAATCGATACCAAGCAAACAGGGATACTCAATGGCAGTGACGCGCACTCCGAGTGTCTCCAGCCGTCCCTCCACCTCAAATAGGAGGGAGGCGAGACCACGGACAGGGAGCACGGCAATTATAGCAGGTGACGGGAGAGGATCTTGGGGCTGAGGAGTACGCGGGCGGGGGTTGACGGGGCGCTACATCAGCGAGAGCGGGGATTTTTCACACGGGACTGCTCGGGGGAAGGGATTTTCGCGGGGGTGTTGGGGAGCGAGGGGCGACACCAGCTGCCGTCCTCGGAGGGGCTGTACGGGGAGGGGACCGGGCGATGGTGCTGTACGAAACGCGAAAGGCAGGCTTGGGGATGGCTGCGGAGGGTGTGGGCTCAAATTCGATTAAAGGGGCCGGAGACGGGTCGCGTTTTTCGTCTGCAACCGCGGCAGCACGTCCGCGCACGCCCTTCTCCGGGTAAAACGCGGCGGCGGGCAACGCGGACTGGGAAACGGGGGGGGGGGGAGGACGATAGGACTTCAATCTCTCGCTCACCTCCTCCCGCCGGCGGCCCACACGCTGCAGATCGAGGAAACTGTGGATTTCCTCTCTCATGACGTGAACAGCCAGTTCAGGATGGAGGTTACGGCAGAAAATGTCGAGCTGAACGCTAAGGGGGCGGGAAGGGTTGAGATGGCTGAACAGGGTGCGTATCTTCACGATGTATTCCACAACCGGTTCGCCGGGTCCCTGCGTTCGCAACTCCACCTCTCGGCGTAAGCGCTCCTGCAGGTCACCGTGGCCAAATCTTTCTTGGAAATAAAAGATAAATCCCTCGTATGAGGTCCAGCTGGGGTGCTCCACGCGGTGCCACAGGAGAGCTTCTCCGGTGAAAGCCTCCGGTAGCGCACGCAAAAGCTCCCCCTCGGTGAAGCTGCGGCTCGTCGCGTACTCGTGGAGGCGACGGAGGAATTCCTCAGCGTCATCGCCTCGTTTCCCGGCGAAACGAGGGCCGAATTTCCTCCAGTGGTCCGTAAACCTCGAGTCGCCAACCTCCCGAGAGTCTGAAAGGGTGGGAAAAGCGGAATAAGGGGAAGGCGGGGGTACGTAGGGGGTAGGGGCCGGCGAACGGGTGTGGGGTGGGGGAAGAGGTCCCAATCGGGTACTGCTGTGCCGCGTGGCACGCGGTGGGAAGGTGTATGTGCCCTCAGGGCTCCAGGGTGCATACGAAACGGGAACAGGGGTCTCGAGGGGTCGGGGAGGAATGTTGCGGGACTGTACTGCGAGTGAAATCGACGAGGGTTGCTGTTCAATACTGGGGAGAAGCGCGAAGGTTACATGGGGAGCGGAAGGACTGGGAATGGGGATAAGGGGTGGGGGTAAACGAGAAAAATCTCCAGGGGTAATGGCGTCGAGATCGAGAGTGAGGGGGTCCCGATAACGACCCATGGATTGCCCCGTTGGCAAGGGGTCACCAGGGAAAGAGAAACTCCTCGGGGAGGGGCGAGGGAGGTCTCGGGGGCTCACGGAAACTCTGGGCTGAGAATCTCGTGAGGGTCGGAGGATCTCGCCGTAGAGAGGGTGTTTGACCGCTACACTGAGGGTAAAGGGGAGGGAGTCGTCGGGACTCAGGGTGTCGACTCGTTCGTCCCAGGGGATGTGCGTGTGAGGAAAGCGACTGCGAAGCTCTGCTCTCACAAGTCGCTCTTTAATTTCCTCCACGCTGCCCCAGGATGTGAGTCCTGCACGGTCACATCGGAGGAGGAGCTCGCGAACGTCGTGAACTGCGTTCAGTGCCGCGCGAATGGCTTGGGCTCTGTCTTCAAAATTGACCTCGACTCGTTCACGGGGGTGGCTGGTGGCGGGTAAGGCGGCGAAGGCGGTAATGGGCGAGGTGATTGTGGTGGTCGTCGTGGTGGTAGTGGTCGTGGGGACCTCCATGGTAACTACCCCAAAAATACGAAACAATTTGGATAAGGCAAACACAAGACGAAGAAAAATAAATAGGGTTAATTTTTCAAACAAAAAAAAGGGAGGGAGATACTGATACCAATGATGCTAATGATAATAATAATACTGAAAAGGGGATGACAAAAAAGAAAAAAAAGAAAAAGAAAAAAACATTAATTACGCAAAATTGAAAGATAATAAAATACAACAGAAATAAAATAGAACTAAATGAGGCAAATAAGGAATAAAGAGCAATAAAAGCAAAAATCGAATAAAAAAAAGAACTGAAAAAAAGGAGATATTCACGAAATTAGGGAGCGAAGAGAAAGAAAGGGAAAAAAATTCTGGAGGATGGAAAGCAAAGATAAATGAAGGGTACCTGTAATAATAAAAAGGGGGCAATGGGGCAGGGGGGGGCAGGGCAGGCACAAGCTGTCTCTCGATGTATGGGGCGATAATAAAAAAAAAAAAAATACGAAAAATTAGATAAATGAAATCAATTATCAAGGGGAAGGAGAGAACAGCCGGGCGGGCAGATATTCGGAGGGCGTAAGTCCAGCTGTCACGTAAGAGTGCGATGATCGCAGCACAGATGGACTATACAATTTCTTAATTTCGAAATAATATTTCGGAGACAATGCTAAAATCTAAAGCGGCTTAATACATGACGATTTCGGGAGAATTGTGCGTGGTGCGAGAGAGAAGGCAATAACAACAAACCTTGGCTCACCGCGCGAGTTCACTCGTCAGCGGTGAGCAAGGCAACGCTAGGGCGAGCGGGGCAGGGGAGGGAGGACTCGGACGGTGGGCTATTTCCTTTAAATACAATACTCACCAAAATTAATTTTTGGCAGAGTATTCTTTTCGTGCCCCACTTTGGGCGCCAAAATTTGTGACGCCTTGTTCGGGGGAAGGCGAAACAATGCGGGGAGAAGGGGGAACAGAAAATCGAAAATTAAAAAAAAGGAAAAAAAAGACGAATATATTCTAAAAAAAACAATGGGTGGGCGCCAGCGAGTTTTCTCGCGAACTCGCAAACGGACTAATAAAAACAATAGATACTATTTAATACGCGATGGGGGACAGAGGGAAGCGATCTCAGGGGGAGGGTTCCCGAACGCTACTGCGCCTCTTACTTTTGACCGTTGAGTCCCCGTAGGGGAGTTGATACAAAAAACTGATGAAAAGGAAGAAAAAAATACTCGAGCACGCGATAACGACGGGGGTGGGACAGTAGGGAAGGGAAAATTCGCAAAAGGGTCTATGAGGGAAGGGGGAATGCACCACGCACAACGCAAAGGGGAACGCGGGGAAATCGAGACGCGAAAAAGACAGAAAAATCTGGCCTCGTGGCCACTCGCACGACGCAATAGAAAAAAAAACCAAAGAACGAAAAAAACAAACTCAATCGGACCGATAAAGAAAAATAAGAAAAAGAAGACTCACGCCCCGTACAAATCCTTCGTTCGTCCGTTCTCTCCGTCTCTCTCACACTCCCTTCACGCTCGGCTCCTTCCCACACTCTTTTCCTTCGCAAACGCACAATTTCTTCCAAAACTCCGTTACACACAACTCCTTCGTAATTTCTTTTTCTTTCCCAAACTCTTTCCTCCTCACTCTACTTTCCCTCTCACTCACACACTCTCGCAATCACACACAATTTCCTTCACTCTACTCCTTCGCACTTCCTTTACTTCACACACTCTCTCACTCACTCTCAAAGAACCAAAAAAACATAAAAACTCAAAGAAACAAAAGGGGCTTGCAAAAAAAAAGAAAAATTTAAACGCAATAGAAAAATATCAGAACGCAATATCGCAAAAAGGATGACTTTAAACGCTCGGTTTGACGCCTCGCTCGCAAGTAAAGTCTAGTGCGGCTTCCGGGTTCTTCGCGCAATTAGGGAAAGTGGGAGAGATTTTTGGGGGGGCTAATACGCGGGATGGGAGAAATTTCTAACAGCGATACTTGGGACGGGAGAGGGATGGCAGTACGGTGACGGCGAAAACGATGCTTTTGGTGCTGTTTTGGGCGGCATTAACGGCAATATAATTGCGAATTTACGATTTAGCGCGACATTTTTGGACGACTTAATTCTAAACAACGCGGTACGGGGATTTCAAGGGGGAAAATCGCGAGGGAAGGGGATGGGGGGGACGTGCGTGGTGGACTTGCGAGGAGCAGGTCGGGGCGACCTGTGACGCAACGTCACAATTCTTATAAATGATAACAGGTTTTATCAGAACTTGTTATGTCTGTGCTCGAAAAATTTCCTATGGTTAGCTGAACTATATTTAAAAATTCTGATTTTTGAAATATGATGTAGATACATTTGAAATTATGAGAAACATTTTCTGATTAAACATGACATCATACGAAATGATGTTCCTAAAGACGGTGTAAAGACAACAAATTATGGTAAGCAAAGTCAATATTTCACGTAATATAATAATTTATACGAAAACTTTGACAAATTTTGTCATAATTTTGTCAAAATTTAATAAAAATTTTCACAATATAACATTTTATGATAAGATTTAGGGTACACATTTCCATCAGGGGACCACCTAAGATCCACCAAGAGGAAATAGACAAACAAGTACAAGAGCTACTCAAAAATAACATAATTTAACATTCTCAATTCCCATTCAATGCACCCGTTTGGATAGTACCGAAGAAAAAGGATGCATCAGGGAAATCGAAATGGAGAATAGTTATTGATTTTAGAAAATGGAACGAAAAAACAGCTCAGGATTCATATCCTCTGCCCGTTATAGAAAACATCCTCAATGACTTAGGAAAAGCATCAGTTTTTTCTGCATTTGATCTGAGTGCAGGATTTCACCAAATACCAATGGAAAAAAGGTCAAGAAAATATACCGCTTTTAGTACTAATCAAGAACATTTCGAATACTTGCAAATGCCCTCTGGATTAAAGAATGCAGCTGCAACATTTCAAAGAATGATCAACACCGCATTACGAGGACTAATAGGAAAAATTTGTTTTTCATATCTGGACGATATAATAGTTTTTGGAAAAACAATGGAAGAACCTAATCAAAATGTAATAATACTCTTCAATCGACTAAGCGATACTAATTTAAAATTGCAACCTGATAAATGCGAATACATAAAACCTGAACTCGAATACTTGGGACATGTTATTACACGCGATGGAGTAAAACCCAACGTAGAAAAATGTAAAGCAGTTAGAGAATTTCCAACACCTAAAACAGCTAAGTAAATTAAGTCATGTTTAGGACTCGCAGAATACTATAGAAAATTTATTCCAAAATTTTCGGCCATAGCTAAACCTTTGACTAATGTAACAAAAAATTATCAAGAAAATAAAAATGTACCAATAACATGGACGGAAAAATGCCAAACAGCATTTAATACACTGAAAAATGTTCTCACTAATGACCCTGTATTGAAGTATCCGGATTATACTAAGAAATTTGTGTTAACAACTAACGCCTCAAATCAAGGATTAGGAGCCGTTTTATCACAAAAAGGACACCCATGCGTTTATATTTCAAGAACATTAAATAAAGCCGAAACCAACTATACCACAACAGAAAAAGAGTTACTCGCTATAGTTTGGGCGGTTAAACGATTTAGGCAATACCTCTTAGGTATTGCCTAAACCTAACCGACCATCAAGCATTAAAGTGGTTAGCTAATAAGCCCGACCCTGCATCCAGACTATTACGATAGATACTTAAACTCGAAGAATATGAATTCGATATCGAATACGTAAAGGGAAAGCACAATACAGCCTGTCCCAAAAGGGTCGAAGGATCTCTGAAGGGGTGGTAAATCTCAAAATTCTGAATCGAAAAGTCCTCAGCGGTTTTTCGATCCGATGCACCCCTGGTGAGTTATTAATAATTAATGACAGCCAATAATACGCGTGGGCTGGGCGGCGCGTGGTGGTGTGCGTGTGACGGTGTGCCCGGCTGCACCGCGAGAGGCAGGGCTACGCCGCGCGACGCGGACGTGTGTGTGCATGGGTGTGAGGGCTCAAGCTAGGCAGTGAGCGTTGATTGTATTGAAGGAGAATGCGAAAACAATAAGTAGCGCCCCGCGATGATACATTTTTGTATGAAATGGATGAAATTTCCATTTCGCCGTGTCGAGAGTTTTAAAAATCTTTACCTCTCGGGATATTCGCTATTTCCGTGTTCAGAAACACCGTAAATTCAATTATCTCGAGACGATTCGTTCGAGAAGTAAGGAGGAAGAGTCATTGATCGAGTTGATTATCTCACTCATCAATTAACTAAGTCTGACAATTATGAAAATAAATTCATTAGCATGCGTTAAATTCGACCATTAAAGCGCATAATTTTTTTTTGTTTTCAATCAATAATGTAAAAATATCGTGTGACAAAACGCCAAGCTGATGTTTATTTTTAGTTTAAGTAAATAAATAAATGGAATTTTAACGGCTTTAGTAGAAATTTCGCTTTCCATTAAGGATTTACAATTCCACGTGAATTCATTTAATTCATTTATCATCCATTTATGAAAATGTATCATCGCGGGGGTGCTACTTATTGTTTTCGCGTTCTCCTTCAATACAATCAACGCGTGCTGCCTAGCTTGGGCCCTCACACCCATGCACACACACACACGTCCACGTCGCGCGGCGTAGCCCTGCCTCTCGCGGTGCGGCCGGGCACACCGTCACACGCACACCACCACGCGCCGCCCAGCCCACGCGTATTATTGGCTGTCATTAATTATTAATAACTCATCAGGGGTGCATCAGATCGAAAAACCGCTGAGGACTTTTCGATTCAGAATTTCGAGATCTACCACCCCTTCAGAGATCCTTCGACCCTTTTGGGACAGGCTGTATAGTAGCCGACGCGTTATCTAGGGAAGCACATATGGAACTACCCAAAGACTATAACACGGACAAGACATTCAACAATGAACTCATTCATCATATCGAACTAGATTCACATGGAAACAAGCAATATATAATAACAAGTAATATTAACCGAACTGAATTCAAAATCAAGGGGATAGCTAAAAGACACAGTTATAAACCAAGCGAAAAAACCTCTAATAGACTCAAGTCGATGATAGACGGATTCCAAGAAAATGTAGAAGGTAGGAGCACCATTAATAAAGAAGTGAATCTTATCATCTTATGGATCAAGAAACAATTGGAAACCATAACCAAAGCAAATATAATTTAAGACCGAGAGGATCTAACAAAAAAGACTTCGAAAATTGCAACGAAGAAAATGTTAATCAAGATAAAATTTTAGATTAATCTCAAACCGATTCAGGTATAGAGCTCTACCATACGACTATTATCAATATTCCACCTACAAATTGTTTAATCCAAATAACTTAGGGCACCTTTTGAAAAAAAAACCTAATACGAAAGGGAAGCATTGAATAAGAAGTACTCCGCCGACTGATAATAAACCGCAAGTTTATACTATCAAATATTTAACAAAATAAGAGCCAAGCTTTCGATTAACAAAATTAAGGGAACTAAATACGTCAAGATTTTTACGGACTAAAGCAGATGAGGAAGACATTTTATCGATATTAAGATTCTTTAGTATCAAAGATCTCGAAACACAGTATGAATTTTCCACATTTAATGAACCCGAGTATTTAGACAAGAAAATAATAGCAAAGAGTTATGGAACTAACTTGAGTTCTCACTTTGGTGAATACAAAACTATTCAACAAGTAAAAGAGTGTAGAGAATGGGAACATCTTGAGGAAGACGTGAAAAATTATATCAAGAATTGTCAGTTTGTCAAAAATTTAAAGTTATAAGAAATCGCGACATAGCACCCGCTATTCTGCCTGAACTACCAGACAAGCCGTTTGAAAAAATTGCATTAGACATATTTGGCCCGCTGCAAAAGTCACGTTCAGGGCACGAATACATCCTCAGTATCCAAGGTTGTTTAACTAAATACCTTGTATTATACCCACTTGAGACGAAATCAAGCTCAGAGATAATTCAAACATTGAATGATGATTTTATAATGATCCTTGGAGCCCCTGAAATCATATTAACAGACCAAGGTCAAGAGTTCAATTCAAAATTAATGAAAGATTTCGAGCAATTACACGGCATTTCGTACATCAGAACTACTGCATTCCATCCTCAAAGTAACGGAAGCAGTGAAAGAATGCACTCTCTACTCAAGGAATCAATAAAAACCATGTGCGAAGGACACGTTGATAACTGTAAGGATATATTGAAGCTAGTAGCTTTTGCGTATAACAGTTCAGTACACAGTGCAACGGAATGTAGACCTGACGAATTAGCATTTAATAGAAAACTTAGAAAACTATTCAGCTTACCTCATAAAAAATCATTGACATACGACGATTTGTTGAGGAAATGGACACTAACACACGACGCTATACTCTTAGATGCACGCGAACGTTTGCAATTAAGACAGGAACGAACAGCTAAACGATTGCATCAGCAAAGAAATAGAAAAATAGATGTTGAAAAGATCAAGCCTGGGCGAAAAGTATACTTACACAACGAGAGTACGAAGCATAAGTTAGACCTTGAATGGTTAGGACCGTACGAGGTGATAGAAGTACGTGAAGATAAATCAAATGTAAAGATAAAAATCAAGGATAAGGGACAAATAGATCATTTGAATAGAATAAAGTTACTCTTTCCAGGTGATGAGCATGATGAAGACCTTGCTGATGACCATGACCGCACTAATTGTGGTTAACAACGCCTTTGCGATTGAACAGGTAGCCTTTGCGAACGTCTCATTCATAGAAGAATACCAATCGTATGTCCTGACTTATAGCGAGGAGATGAAGTTTGCTATAATTATCGATCTTCAGAGCATTTATGAAACCTGTAAAGAAATTGGCGAACAGGTTAATCAACACGGGGGACTATCAGGCCAATTCATGAAAATAATTCAACCTATTCACTCAAAGATTAGTAAATTAAAGAAACATATTCAGCTTTTGACAACTTTAAGCCCCGAGATCTAGGACTCAGTCCCCAACCAAAATTCCACAGTTAAAGAAACAGACAAGCAAAAGGAAAAATTCGGAGACGCTAGCCTGTATAAAACATGGGGAGACAAAACACCCATTTTTAGTGGTGTTTAAACAACAAACAGGAGGGAGCCTGAAAATAAAGCACGCCTCTCTTTCACGGCAATATCCTTTCGTAATAACCGAACACTTATTTCAAATTGTAACGCAACTTCCCGGAGGTTGCCTTTGTCCCACGTTGCCTCACTTCAGTCAGCATCCTCAACGAACGGGGCTCGATCAACGCCGCCTGAGATCACTGGGGTTCATGGGGGTTGTCGTGACAACGAAAAAACAACTGGAGGCTTGTGATCTCGGCAATTCAGTTCATCGTTTGTCGTTGACTTAGATAGTCGTCGCTCTGTTCGATTCGTTCGAGTTTTGATCATCGAGCATTGAGTTTTCGTCACATCAGCTCTATCTTCCGCCTATTTCACCTTTTCCTTGTGTGACCTTCAATCTGGGTGTGCTGCACTGATCAATTCATCATCTCATCGGAGCTTAACGGACGGGTTCCAGTCACGGGCGGTTGGGACCATCAAACTCAAGGTGAGGGTCAGTTCTCGGCGGTCGCTCTCGGTTGTAGCCGTGGACTGACCATGGTGATCATTATAGTTGCATTCATACCAGGTCTGTGAGTCTGACCAGGCCAGATGCGTCTCATCAGAGTCCGCCCTGCAGACTCCTCGCTTCCTCTGATGGGACCGTGTCAGATTCACCGCGCCATCTCAGGACCAGGCTGGACGCGTCTCGGGCGATTGGGGCCGTCTACTGTCTCCGATCGCTTATGAGACCGTGTCCTTGGGATGGCCTCGGTTTTCGATCTGAGCAATGCCAAGATCGTTGCATCCCGTCAGACAGGACGAGTTAATCGTCGGGCCTGTTCTGATAGGATCACGCATTGTTCAGGCCGCCATAACACGCAGACCACTGCACAGCTTAGCGCTAAAATCGAATCACTTATCTTTCCCACAATTTCAGTTCGGTGATCTGCCTCCTAATTCCTTTCAATTAACTGTCACAAATATTCCTTTCATTTAGCTGTCACATGTTCCATCAAGGTCGAGCCGAGACAACCATGTGATTCGGTGGTCCCGCAACCCAACGTTAGTTATACTGGGCTCTTCTTTTAACAAGTGGAAACAACTGTCTACACACAGACGAAATTATACACGACTTGCAAACGAAATTCTTAGAATATAATAACATCAAGGATACATTAGAGAACCGTAATTTATTACGGTTCTCTAAAGTTCTATGAGCAGTTCCATATGAGAATTTTTGGATCTCTCGGCAAAAGTTACAAAGTCCTCTTTTGTATCTGTTTCTCGTTAATATTTTACAAGCATCGATTGAATCTTGATTTCCCGTTTTCATGACAAATTTTTTTATTTTCCCTAAAGTTTGAAGTGAAGCTTCAAACGAGAAACAGATACAAAAGAGAACTTTTTAACTTTTGCGGAGAGATACAAAAATTCTCATATGGAACTGCTACTAACGATGACTTAGAAAGAATTGATAACAATATCCAAAACGTAACTGATTCTGTAAACATTATTAAAACTTCAGTTCAGAAACAAACAACAGTTATACGAAAACTAGCCACCGAAACAGGGGAGCATATTAAAGCATTAATGCAAGCGCAGTTACAATCTTCGTACTGTAACGTATCCAGTTTTAGTCACACTTAAAATTTGTTTTGTTCAGGCTCGATCAGGGAGTAAATCAATTTAACCAAGAGTAAAATCAGTAAAACAAGATGTATTCTTAAACAAATGGTCTGTTCGTACAGTGATTTTTGTCTGTGTTTCGATATAATGGTGAGTATTTGTCTTGTTTTTCGCTTTGCAACTGTGTCGCTTACGTACTAATCTTAATTCTAGACTTAAAATACTAACAATTCTTATAGTATCGTGTAACGTTGTCTCGATATAATTTAAATTCGTCGCGCGTTTATGCGCGTTCGCAGAGGAGCGATCGCGGCGCCCCCTCTCTTTCTCTCGATTCACTTTGCGCATCGGAATTCGTATCGGGGAGCACGGTGCTCTACCTTTCTCTTTTTGAAAGTTTCGCGCGTCGGCCCAGTGGCCTTCGTGTACGCGCACTGCCCTCGTTCGGCAACGGACTCAAGTTCGCTCGCCGCGTACTGCCGAGCAGTTGCCCTTAGCGCTTTCGTAATTTCGCACGTTTCGAAACGATTTACTGCGCAACTCTATTGTCGCTTCGATCGCACGGCTGCGATGGAAAATGCATATAGCGCCATCTAAGCTCGTAAGGTGACGTGCACCTGTCACATTTGTGACGCCGCGTAATCCCGAACGGTGAGACTCTTTTAATAAAGTGTGTAAAAACTCACTGTGGTTTGTGTGTGGTGTAGTGTAGTGTTGTCCCGTGTTGTGTGATGTGTGTTCGTCACATCACGTCCGTCTCGTGTGATGTGATGTGATCTCGTACGTCCTCCTGTTGTTTCTCCCTTACTCTCCCTTGACTCTGCACCTTTTTCTTTCTTTCACAGCTGCTTTTGAAAGCTGTAAAAAAATCCAGTTCACGTATACTCCTCGTGTGATTCTCGTATGAGTTCGCACGCTTTCCTTCCTTCGCAGGTAAGTACTCCCTATAGTCCTCAGTAATCGTCGTGTTTCTCAGTATGCCGGGAACACTCGGAGTTATGATCGCCACACGTGTTAAACAATGCCAGATCTGCACCGAAATACACCTCACCACTGTACAGAGACAGCGTCCGGTGATTTTAACTCGCCGATCCACCTCTTTAACATGCTGTATTAACTCACAAGGAGTTAATGCTCAAAGTGCCTTCGTATCTCGAGTCGTTCAAAATTATACGAGTACTCGTTTTCCTCGGGCTCTCGCCTTCGTACTCCCTGCGTATCATATCGTTTTTCCCGAACTCTATCTCATCTCATAAGTGAGATGAAAGCAACAATAATTAATCTCTCAACTGCTAATAGAAATATTGTCAGAGACTTGAAAATGAGTGCATAAAAGTAATGAGATAGTTCTCGAGATAGAAAAAAATGGTTTTCATATAAAAAATAAAAATCATCTTTTTGGGGTGTTTAACCCCTTAAGCTTTTTTTTTTTGGAAAAATCCAAAAATACGTCAACTTCATTTTTTGTTGTTCTTCAATTTGGTTTTTGTTTCATCAAAATCGGTCAATAACTTTTCTTTGTACATGAAAATTAAAACGGTCACGGGGTGGTTCACCCCCTTAAGACAAGGTTGCTCGAAAAGGTGAACGTGTGTTTTGCATTACTCGACATAAGGAATGTCATGGATCTGGTTTTATTCCGATCCGTACACTCTTCTATTTGAAACAGCTCACCGACCCTCTAACATGCCCAACTTTGAGGGTTGATTTCACCCCTTAAAACCCCGTGACCGCCGATAAAAAAAAATACGTGTCTCTTATTTTTCGATGGACTATAACATATCAAATTTTCGTCGAAATCGGAGGGGGACACCTCGCATACTTTCCTGAGACTTACCGCTGCGTCTCACGGTCGACATACGCCACCGAGATAACTACACCCGAATAAAATTGCCTAGGATTAAATAACGCTACATTTTCTATGACAAATTAACCGGATATGATACGAGAAAATCTACGAGTACCTAAACAAATATCGCCGAGAGCTAGACGCCTTATCGCTCCGCCCTCACCGTGAGACTATCGCCTAAACACGTCGCATATTAAAATAGTTATTAATAAAAGCCCTGCAGATGCATATGTGAGCGAAGTCACGGAGGCCCTTGCCCCACCATCGGTTTTGATAAGGAATTAGCCCTACGCCACAAGACATCGACGACTAACGAGTTATAATCGTAAGATCGCCGGTACGAAAAGCTTCTTCTCTCCAAGTCTCTACTCTTAGTTAATGTAGTAGTATTCTTTACCGTGCGTACGGGATAACAATGTACAAGTTTCTTGAAGAACTCGGTATAACACCTAAAGCGTTTGCTGTAACGTATAAATAGTAGTGTTAATAAACCGAAACATTGTTGTTCATATTCGAGTGAAAAAAATATCGTTGTATTAAATAATTGCATGTACAATTAAATCGTTAAAATACTGCACTCGTGATCTTCTCCTTTGTGTAAACATGAAGACACCTTGTTCCAACTAATCCTGGCAAGCTCTGATTCTTCACCTGATTCGCATCGCACTCACCAAGGTTCGTCCTCTTTCTCCGAAGACATCGACTGCTCACTATAATGGAAGTCTGCGAGAGAGAGAGAGAGACTTCGATCTACATTTTGCCAAGTATCTTTATACACACTGTTACGTCCCAGCTCTCACGCTCGAAGTTGTTTAGCCCCCATTAAATAAAAACACGCAATACCAGCAGTAGGTACTTGCAGGGCACGCGTCTATTGGTATCTTCTTTCGGCGAAGCATAGAGTATGTAGCCACTAAGTGCACCCAAATTTATGACAGTCGTAAAACACTCGAAGTTTTTTTTAGCCCCCATTAAAAAACACGCAATACCGGCAGTAGGTATATGCACATTTATCAGTATCTTCTTTCGACGAAACGTAGAACGCGTAGTTCCTAAACGAACCCAAATTTATGATGACCATAAACCACCTCTCTTTCGAAAACCAGATGCATATGCACCTTTCCTTCTCCTACCTCCACTATCTTTTCGACAAATTATAAACCACCGCATATAAGAGATTCCACGAACTTTGTAACAAACCTCCTCTAATATTTACAATAGACGTCTTATGGAAAAACGGCTAAAGATAAAAACAGCGTAAGGGAAAGACCCGATCGGAGTTTTCCCACACGGATATTTTTCTTCCTTCTTTTTCTAGTAACCCTTTGGAATATAATCTTGCATACCGCCTCTATATTAAAACCACGGTATTTCTTATCCAAAGCAAGCAAAAGATAGGAAGTCGCCTAGACTCCGACGCGGCGATGCGTCGCCTATCACATCAATGTTCAAATCTTAACAACTTTTCGGAAACCGAGACGCTGTCCCTTAAACTCTGTCGCGTCTAAGCATTATCCTAATCTCTAATGCACAAATGCAGCCAAATAATCTTGCTGCTGCATCTCGTTCTCATAACGCCCAAAAGCAAGAGGAGTAATCCCTCCCACATTTAAAACCAACCAATGTCTAACAAGAAGCCAACATCTTTTTACCAAATTATAACATATGGGAGGCGTTTACCAGCTCCCACCGTATTTTCAGAAAGTATTATATAAACTCCGTATAAGTTACAAAGTCAGTTCTCTTCGAAAAAGTTTGACTCTGTTCACGACGTCGTAACGTCCGTTGAAATTCAAACAAAAATTAACTTAGAAATAATCCGGACTTCGACCGAATTATTAAATCTGATTAACGAGACTGAGTTCTCTCAATCCGCGATAATCCGAATTATTATCGAGAAATAACAAATTGTACCGAACTTGTAATATAGTAGTGATAAAAATATTAAATAAAACTCTGTTAATTTGTTAAATCGGCAAATACTTTATTCGGGAAATCACTCAAAGATTTCTCCGATTCAGAACCTCCGAAACATCTCCGAAGAGTATCGGGTGTAAAAACCTACATTGATAATAAAATTGTATTTCACGAGTCGCGGACCAATTAACAAAGACTCTCTGGCGAAAGATATTCGAATCTTCGTGCTCCGAATCCGGTGATCACGAGACTCATACTTTATCTCTCTCTCGGGACGTAACAGTGTGCGTGTGACGATGTGCCCGGCCACACCGCGAGAGGCAGGGCTACGCCGCGCGACGTGGACGTGTGTGTATGCATGGGTGTGAGGGCCCAAGCTAGGCAGCACGCGTTGATTGTATTGAAGGAGAACGCGAAAACAATAAGTAGCGCCCCGCGATGGAACTATTTTATATGAAATAGATGATAAATGAATGAAATTAATTCATGTGGAATTGGAAACCCTTAATGGAAGCCGAAATCTCTACTGAAGACGTTAAAATTCTATTTATTTATTTACTTAAACTAAAAATAAACATCAGTTTGCCGTTTTCTCATATGATATTTTTTCATTATTAATCGAAAAACAAAAAAAAATTATACGCATTAATGGTCGAATTTTACGCATGCTAATTAATTTATTTACACGATTGTCCGACTAAGTTAATTGATGAGTGATATAATCAACTCGATCAATGACTCTCGCTCCTAACTTTTCGAACGATCGTTTCGAAATAATTGAATTTAAGGTGTTTCTCAAGAAGGAAATAGCGAATATCCTGGTAAGGTATCCAGGTAAAGATTTTTAAAACTCTCGACACGGAGAAATCGAAATTTCAACATTTCAGTCTGTGAATATTTCACAGAATGTATTTAGTTTCAACAAATCATAATTTGCAGACATTTTTAGGGTTGAGGAGAGGATAAAATCCTCTCCTTAAAAATTCAAGCATCCCTTCGAACGGTGAGTATGTACATGTAAAAAATGTTACAAATATATTTTTTTGCAATGATTGATCATCATTTATTGTTATTCATGTTATGTAATTATTATACAACAAAAAACGTCAGTACAAAAATTTCAACACAACATTTTGTAATTATTATTCTTCGGGATCCTCGGAGGTGTCGGGTGCATTTTTATAACTTTTCAATCCTTCAAAATACGTCATGCATCAAAACTATGTGCATAGCAAACAAAACTGTGTTCATAATTCTATTTAAATTCACAACAATGGTTGAAAAAAAAATAATTATGTAAAAACTGTGACGCTATTCCGTATGGGAACAGCGAGACAATACAGGGGAACAAGAAAAGGGAAATACGAAATAAGGAGAAAAAAAATGCAAGAACGAGTAAAATAAAGAACAGAATATATTACAACTATTTAGAAGGAAAAAAAAGAAAAGAACACCGTTTGGGCGCCAGCGAGTTTGACGCCGAACTTGCAACGATTATAATAAGAAAAAAAGAACCAAAAAAAAAGAATCGTAAGTTATTGAGACACGCGCAGGGGGCAGGGGGAGGGGATCTCAGGGGGAGGGTTCCCGAACGCTATTACGCTTCTTACCCTTGACCGCCGAGTCAACGAATACGAAAAGAAAAAAAAACGTGATCTTTGCAAGAATTAAATTAAAAGAAAAATTACAAAAGATAAGACTCTCGAGCGCGGAATAACGGCGGGGGTGGGATGGTACGGAGGAAGAAGTCAAAAAGGGCGCTGGGGAAGTTGGGGGGGGGCAGGGGGAGGCACCACGCGCTATTCGCAAGGGAAACGCAGGGAAAAAAACGAGGCCTCGTGGCCACTCGCACGCAGCTTCACCGATATAAGAGAAATGATCACAAAAAAAAATCGGACCGATAAGAAAACAGAAAAAACTCACGCTTCACAGCCGTCTCCTCCGCAATCTCTCTACTCGACTTCCGTCTCTATCGTCCTTGACACGCAGTTTCCTTCACACTCGTCCTTTCCACGCAATTTCCTTTATCTATCGTCCTTTCCACGCAATTTCCTTTATCTATCGTCCTTTCCACGCAATTTCTCTCCACACTCTACTTTCCTTTTCACCCTCTTCACACTTCGTCCACGCTACTCCTTCACAACTCTTCTCACACACACTCTTCCTCACACTCTCACTCTCATAAAAAAAAAGAATCAAAAAAAGAAAAGATGACGCAAAAAAAAATACAAAAGAAGCTCGAAACGCAAGGGAAGACGCAAATAGTTTTAGCTAATCGCTCGGCTCAACGCTTCGCTCGCAAGTGACGATTTTTCGCCTCGCTTCCGAGTTCTTCGCTAATGGGGGAAAATGGGAGAGATATTCGGGGGGCTAGTTCATAGGATAGGAGGGGGATGGCAGCACAGTGCCGACCCCTGTGGCGGCCTTGGCTCTGGTTGCTCCGATACAAACCAGAGGCGCCACAATCGAATTCGCAACTCTTTCTCCAATCACGTTACTTCGAAAATAGAGTCGCGCTGCTCCGAAATGTGCACCGTACTGCGCAGACGCGAATTACCGACGCGACGACGGAGACGAAATATCGGCCACAGCTGTAGCGGCTTTTAAAACGAGAACACGTCTCGTCGATCGCTCTTGACCACACGAAAATTGTACTTTAATAAAGTAAGCTTTAAGTTTAGCGTTATCCATCGTTCAGTGTTTTATTTATTTAAATACCATTGCGCACGGAACATTGAGCTACAATAATTGGTGACCCCGACGTGATTAAATCGCGTATTGACACAATAAGTGCGTGGATTTAAAAAAAAAAAACTATATTCTCACGTTCGCGCGAAATCGAACATTCGTGCGAAATCGTCTCGCGTTTAGCGAAAGAACTTTTCAATGTCGCTCGTGCATTCTCCGAAAAAAGGTCCGTCTTCATCGGAATCGCAAATCCCCTCGGAAGCCGAAAAGCGAGAGGCAATTGCTCAGCCCGGATCCTCAAAAATGGAGCCGCTACAGCAGGTGAGAGAAATCCCGGGTTACTCTACGGAAAATATATCCGACGCCGGTGAAAACGAACGCCGAAGCGTGGACGACGTCACAACTCTCACCTTACCACCATTTTGGCCGAACCAGCCAGACCTATGGTTCATTCAAATAGAAGCACGCTTCGCCGGTCGCAATATTCGTAGAGACGAACGAAAATTTAACGCTGTGGTCGAATCTCTTAACGCGGAGATTTTAAAACTCGTCTCCGATGTCGTTCGACGTCCTCCAAACCAAAATAAGTACGAGACTCTCAAAGCGAAAATGCTCGAAAGACTTTCCGATTCACGAGAACGCCAAATTCAAAAGTTTCTCAACGAAGTGCAGCTCGATAACAAAAAACCATCGCATTTGCTTCGTGAGATGAGGGATCTTGCAGGAGACGTAGTGCATGATGATTTTATACGATCACGTTTCCTCCAATGCATGCCCTCGCAAATTCGAACATTTCTCATCGGTTTAAATGAGCGTGATTTGCAAAATATGGCGGAAATGGCGGATCGTTTGGTCGACACGTACGGAGGAGCCACGATTCTATCTACAGAAAAAAATATAAACGAAATTGAAAACAAACCGACCGTTGATGTATTGGATGATCGAGTTCGTCACTTAGAAAAAAATATACAAATCCTCGCGACTACTTTCCGAGAAATTATGGCCGATCTGAAGGACAGTAAGACAAAAACAAACCACAACAATAACACGCAAGGTAGGCGAAATAGGTCCCTTAGCCGTGGAAGACCTTCCAAGCCATCTGCTGCTATCTGTTATTATCATCTTCGATTCGGGAAAGACGCAAAGCGGTGTACGAAACCGTGTAGCTTTCCGTCTTCGATTTTGCCAACGGAAAACTGACCACGGTGTCTTCAGATCAGGCGGGAGTCGACAGCATTCTCCACAGTATCCAAGGAGAGAACCGCCTTCATATTTATGACAGAAGTACTAATACAACCTATCTCATCGATTCAGGTTCAGTCGTCAACGTTTTGCCTCGAAGTCTCATACGAGAACGTCTCCAATGCGACGATTTTAAACTATACGCAGCTAATTCAACGAAAATCGACACTTACGGACACAGAATTCTCACTTTGGATTTGGGTTTGCGACGAGCTTTTCGATGGGCAGTCATCATTGCAAACGTGAAGTCCGCTATTATCGGAGCAGACTTCCTCACGCATCACGGGCTCATCATTGACTTGAAAAATCGTTGTTTAATTGATTCAACGACTGGTCTGAAATCACAGGGCTCTATTTTAAAAACGTTTTTACATAGTATCTCTACCTTACAGGCAGGATGTCCATATCACGGCTTGTTAAAGCTATTTCCGAGCATTACGCAGATTCCTGCAGTCAAAACTCCTTCGAATAAGGGAGAGATTGCTCACCATATTGAAACGACAGGGGTGCCAACTGCCTCTCGTCCTCGACGTCTCGTTGGGGAGAAACTGCATGCTTTAAAGCAAGAAATCGAGTACTTGCTGGAGCACAAAATGATTCGGCCCTCGAAGAGTGCGTGGGCAAGTCCAATTCACATGGCGAGAAAACAATCTGGTGGATGGAGGCTTTGCGGAGATTTCCGGGGCTTGAATTCAAAAACAGTACCAGATCGTTATCCCACTGGTCATTGCCATGACGTCTTTCAAGGCCTGTTTGGAAAAACCATTTTTTCGACCTTGGATTTGTCACGAGCTTACCACCAGATCCCCATGGCCACAGACGACATCCACAAAACGGCCATTACTACGCCTCTTGGTTTGTTCGAATTTCTAGTGATGCCGTTCGGGTTGAGGAACGCGTCACAGACCTTCCAGAGATTCATGGATTCCATCTTCAGGGATCTCGAATTCGTTACCGTCTACATCGACGATATTCTCGTTGCATCTGAAAACGAGAATCAACATCGTCAACATCTTCAAATCGTTTTCGAGCGGTTACAGCAACATGGGTTGTACATCAATCTCGACAAATGCATCCTCGGAAAACGAGAACTAGTTTTTCTCGGGTACACGATAAACAGTGAGGGATTCAAACCACCTTCCGATCGTATCAAAGTGATTATGGATTTCCCAAAACCGGAGACTATAGCTGATCTGCGTCGGTTTCTGGGAATTATGAATTTTTACCGACGGTGTCTTCCCGGATCTGCAAAATTACAAGCACCTTTAAACAGCTTTCTAAAGGATTCAAAAAAGAACGATAAAAGGCTCGTTTCCTGGACTACAGAAGCGGAAAAAGCATTTAAGGATTGCAAGACAAGTCTTGCCTCTGCCACCTTGACAACATTTCTCGCTCACGACGCACCGCTTCGTTTAACAACAGACGCATCGCTCACGGCCATCGGAGCATCACTTGAGCAACATGTAGGTGATTGGAAACCTGTAGGGTTTTTTTCAAGAAAACTTACGCTCACCGAACAACGATATAGCACATATGATCGCGAGTTGTTGGCAGTATTCGCAGCAATAAAATCATTCCAGCACATCCTGGATGCCCGACAGTTTATCATCCGCACCGATCACAAGCCATTGTGCTACGCCTTTCTACGTAACTCTGATAAAATGTCTGAAAGGCAAACACGTCAACTTGAATTTATCTCACAGTTTTCCACAGAGATAGTATACTTGAAAGGAGACGACAATGTTGTGGCAGACGCACTCTCTCGTATCCAGGAAATCCACCAAATCAACATGCCGAAGGTTCTGTCAGCCAGGAACATCCTGGAGGAACAATTGAAGGACGAGGAACTTCAGAAACTCATAAAAAACGAAACGTCTTTGTCGTTGCAATTGCTGTCAGTCGAACCAGGAGTACAGATTTACTGCAACGTAAACGCAGGTATCGTACGGCCCTATATTCCATTATCTCTACGAAAAAAAGCGTTCGATTCGATCCATGCTCTATCTCACCCGAGCGGACGAAGCACAGCACGACTACTAAAACAAAAATACGTTTGGCCTGGAGTGAAGAAAAATGCCCGTTCGTGTATGTCGTGTCAACGTGCGAAAGTACAGCGACACAACCGATTTCAACCTTGTTCAATGGAAATTCCTGACAGCCGCTTTAATCATGTTCATCTTGATCTGATAGAGTTACCGATAATAAATGGATATCGCTATTGTCTCACCATGATGGATCGCTTTTCTCGATGGCCCGAAGTCGTTCCGCTCAAAGACATGACTGCCGACACAGTCGCAACAGCATTCTACTCCCACTGGATATCACGATTTGGGACACCGCTCTCGATTACCACAGACCAGGGGAGTCAATTTGAATCGTTGCTGTTCACATCTTTGGTTCGACTTATCGGGGCAAACCGCATCCACACTACGCCTTATCACCCAGCTTCAAATGGGCTAATCGAACGATTCCACCGTACCTTGAAGGCTGCGCTCATGTGCAATCGCAGCACCCCGTGGATGGAATTGCTTCCAACGGTCCTGCTTGGTCTTCGTACTGCATTCAAAGAAGACATCGGTGCGTCATGCGCCGAGATGTTGTATGGGACTACACTTCGAGTTCCGGGCGAATTTTTCATTGAATGTGATATGACAGCAAATCCACAAATATTCATTGAAAAATTCCGGGAACACATGAGAGGGTTGAGACCAACGCCAACAGCTCATCACAACAAGGCTCGGATGTTCATTCAAAAAGGGATGTATGATTGCACTCACGTTCACCTGAGGAATGACGCGGTAAAACCTCCGTTAGAACCACCGTATTCGGGACCGCACAAAGTAGTAAAACGTCTCGATGATCGTCGTTTTATAATCGATGTAAACGGAGAGCACAAAACAATTTCGGTGGAACGTTTAAAACCAGCCTTCATAACAAAAAACGATGACGACGAGAATACACAAGAAAATTTTGAAGAGTCTCGACAACACCAGTGGAGTTCGATGATGGACAAACCTAAAAAAACGTACCAGAGGAAAAAAACAGCTTCGTTTCCTAAACAAGGAAACTAAGGGGGGAATAATGTGGCGGCCTTGGCTCTGGTTGCTCCGATACAAACCAGAGGCGCCACAATCGAATTCGCAACTCTTTCTCCAATCACGTTACTTCGAAAATAGAGTCGCGCTGCTCCGAAATGTGCACCGTACTGCGCAGACGCGAATTACCGACGCGACGACGGAGACGAAATATCGGCCACAGCTGTAGCGGCTTTTAAAACGAGAACACGTCTCGTCGATCGCTCTTGACCACACGAAAATTGTACTTTAATAAAGTAAGCTTTAAGTTTAGCGTTATCCATCGTTCAGTGTTTTATTTATTTAAATACCATTGCGCACGGAACATTGCGCTACACCCCCGCAAAGTTAGCCCCCCCAAATTGGAAAATGTTACTTTTTTTGTTACGAATCGTTTGTACATCGTTTGTACACGCTTATACACTCATTAAAAACGTTTGTACATTTTTACTTTTTTTGGAAAATGAATGGTAAAAAATGGTCCCAAAGTTGGCCCCCCCAAATTCGAAAATGCAACTTTTTTTTTACGAATCGTTTGTACATCGTTTGTACACGTTTGTACACTCATTAAAAACGTTTGTACACTCTTATTTTCATAAAAAATTGATTTGAAAAATATTTCCCCTCGACCCATCCTGCATAGTAACGAGATTAGCCCCCCCATAACGCAAAATATTGGCTTTTTCTTTTACCAATTGTTTGTACATCGATTGTACACGTTTGTAAACTCATTGAAAACCTTAGTGCATTCTTTATTTTGATAAAAAATTGATATAAATAATATGTCCCTTAGACTCATTCCGCGTGGTAACAAGATTAGCCCCCATAATGAAAATATTTACCTTTTCTTTTACCAATCATCTGTACATCATTTGTACACGTGTGTACACTCATTCGAAACGTTCGTACACTCTTTATTTTGATAAAAAATTGATATAAATAATATTGCCCCTAGGGGCATCCCGCGTGGTAATCTGATTAGCCACCCACAACGGAAATATTCACTTTTTCTTTTACCAACCGTTTGTACACGTTTGTACACTCATTCAAAACGTTCGTACACTCTTTATTTTGATAAAAAATCGATATAAATACATCATTTGTACACGTGTGTATACTCATTAAAAACGTTTGTGCACTCTTATTATGATAAAAAATTGATTTAAAAAATATTTCCCCTATAACCAACTCGCATGGTAATCAGATTAGCCCTCCACAATGGAAATATTCACTTTTTCTTTTATCAATCGTTTGTGTTTGGGTTGTGTTTGCCAATTCTAATCCAATCGGATTCGAACTATGCTCATTCAAAAGCAAATAAAATTTGCAAAAAAGTGTTTTTTTGGATTTTTGAAATTGATCGATTTGCGCCGGAGATCGACGAAAATCAAAGTGTTCCACTTCAATTGGAACGCATTTTGAACGACATTAGCCTTGCGTTACATTTTTTTTCTACAGGAATTTGAAGTTATACATCGTTTTTGCTCTTCGAAGTAATTTATCATCAAGATATCGCTCATCTTCGTACATGTAATCGCGTATGAGAATGTCTTTACCCGCAGTAAATCGATCTAATTCTTAAATATGCTCTTTAGTAAGTAAAGAAAATGAACCAAATTTTTACATGAAATTGTTTTGAAATTATTGCCAAATTGAGAAGTATTTAAAATTTCATACCACATAAGGTATACTGCGTTTTCCAATCTGAAGCCTGCCAATTGAAAGCATTCTGCAAACTTTGCGCGACAGTAATAAACAAAGATGGCTCAGATTATACTATTTATTTCAGACACTGTTCAACATTTTAAGATTACTTGGATTAACAATTGAAATAGCCATTAATAATGTGAAAAGGTAAAAAAAAATGATCCTTACTCATGGAAGACGTTTCTACCATAACCACCAAATTCTCACATAAGCAGTATAGGTAAGTCGAACTATTTGCTTGTGGTAATTCAATATACCATTTTTTACCGGCGCTTGAATATGTGATTTTATCAAATTGTTACGTCCCGAGAAGGGGGTGTTGATGCGAGACACGTGACCACCGAATTTAGAGCGCGAAAGTTTAAGGCCTTAAGCTACCCTAGAGGCTGAAAAAAATAGGCTTTTTGGGGATTTTTTTTCAGAAAAACTACAAAATAAATCGAGATAACAGAAAAGTGATTTGATTATCTATATCAGTGACTGCTTACAATAATTTTTTTGAAGCGATTTCCACGCTTTTTTTTTCAGAAAAACTACAAAATAAATCGAGATAACAGAAAAGTGATTTGATTATCTATATCAGTGACTGCTTACAATAATTTTTTTGAAGCGAGTCCACGGCCGGACTAACAGCTCCTGTAATTTTTAAAATAATAATGAGCAAATGATGAGCTCTTGCATTTTTTTTCTGCTTGATCTTGAAGCGATTCTTTCCTCTTTTACCCGGTCGGACAGCGATCTTTCTGCAAGCTTTATGCGCTGTTTGTCGATCTCCAGGCACATTTTGTAGCTGTTCGGGCCGATTTCCAAGTTCATTGCTTTGATTATGTGCAAAATTGAAACAAACCCGTCATTGAACACACAAACTGCAATATCCGTGGCTACATCCAAGATTGTTTTACCACTCGAAATGGATTTCGGGGCCAATGCCCACACAGTGGAATTGAAGCTTTCATTATTGTTTTGTGTGTAACCACCGATGTACCGAGTTAGAAGATCTTCACTGGTCAGTTCTTCATAGATTGGTTTGATAGCTTCATAGACTTCAATTGCAACAGCTGGCTTATGTTCGCACTCAGCCAAAGTATTTGTAGCTTTAGCGCGTTGCCATGAGCACCATGAATCCTCTCCAATAGGACATTTGTCGTGCTGCGGTTTATCATCAGAAGATAATTTGTGATCCAGTGTAGCCCATATACTGCTTCTCATGTTCTTAACTGAATCACTGTTTCTACGAATCGCTAATCCATAATAAATAGATAGCTCGTCTATAAGTTTCCCAGTCAATTTGCCCCTTCCACCGAGACCTTTCGTCTTCTTTTTCGAATTACGTAGTCGGGTGCCCATTCGCTTTTGCACGTGATCTATGCACTCTTTCTTGAGTACTGTGAAATCCTCATACGGCTTAGCATCTGTAATGCCTTTGAAAGTCTTAGAATCACCGTCACCAATGTAGTGAGTATATTTGAGCTGGTGCAAAGTTTTAGAGCGGCGAAACATCTCAACAACTGAATCGACTTCCACTTTTCCTGCCGATCCATCGTGATTCACAGCGCATTCTTCTGCATGATTTTCTGCCCACTGCACATATTCTTCGGTATCTTTTATTTTAGCCCAATATTCACACGCCTTACAGTTTTTTGATTTCACTACACAATCAACGATTTATCCACCGTTATAGCCAATATGAGTCGTTATCCCATACAAAGACGTAAATCCACGTTTTCTCCACGAGACATCGCCTGATACTACAATTCCATTTTCTCCATTTTCAATAGATACGGTTTTCTCTTCTTCCGCAGCTCTCATAATACTGTTCTTGCAAACTTGATTGGTTGCAGAGCTCATTTTTTTGACAATCTCATCGTAGAATGAGTGAAAGGTAGGCCGAGGTAATTCCATGAATGCACAGAATTTTCTTATTCCGTGCCAACCAACTCCAAGCAATCGCATGTCAATTATGATTCTACGGTTGATTTCGTAGCCTTTCTCAACAAGTGGACAACTCGGTGTCTTAGTCTTTTCACAATTCTCACAGGACACTACTAGTTTGAATCCCAAACTACGCTTACTGCTTTCAGTAAATTTCACTTCCGATTGGCATATCTTACAAACGACAGCGTTCGAAATAGCTGAAAATACTACGATAAAGTTGATTATACGATATCCAAACGCTGGATCCACTTCAATATCATATAAATATTCCGATTGCTTTAGTTTTTTTGCCGATGTACTGGCATTCAAGTCGTCTGGTGCCTCTAGCTCATGGCGATTCAATGGTCTTCTTCGAGATATTTTTGGTCTCTTTCTATTGCAAAACGACGTTTTTATTCCTTTCTTCGCACTGTACACTACTTTATCACTCATTGTAAAAACTCAATAATTATACAGGGAAAAAGAAATGGAAGTTCACAGAAATATCGAGGAAAACAAGTGTTCGTCGACTAGCGTCCTTCTCAAATGCTTGTCTGTGCCCAACTAACTAAAAGAGACGTTCGACAAGGATAAACTCGTCTAGACTAGTCAGGAAATAAATATTTTCGATAACATCTGCCGTATACCTGCTCTAGTCCCCTAACGTACCTTCCCCCTAGCGCTCACAAAAGGAGCTCGCTGCGGACCAGATGGCCTTGTACTAAAATTCGAAAACCGAGTACCTAAAGGTTTTTCCCGGCCATAATCTTCTGGGACATCATTTTTGAGGTCCTAAGGGACCATTTGGAATTTAAAAAAAATATATAATTTTTCGAAAATTCTAGGGTGGCCTAAGGCCTTAGGCCCTAAATATCTTTCGCCAATAAGTTGATGATGGTTGGTCTACGGCTCGCGAATATAATAGCCAATTGAGTTTTCACACTCGATTCTCTTCGGAGATGTTTCGAAGGATGAATTCCGGAGAAATTTCGATGGAATTTCCCGAATGAAGAAAAATGTCCGTCGCATAACAAATTAACAGAGTATTTATTCATCAAAAGTAATTATCACTAAGTTGAAACAAAGTCGGCACAGTTTGTATGTGTTTTATAATCGGTTTCGAATCGTTTCGATACGCGTCGGAGAGCTAAGTCTCTTTTTTACGGAGATTTACAAAAGTTTGTTTTAAGTCCGAAATTTACAATAAGTAACGGACGTAACGACGACGTAAACTCGATAAAGTTTGTATAACGATAGAACGTTTTTGAACGATTGAACCCAGTTTGTGGTTTGTTTCATGGTTTTATAATAATATCTTGGGAAAGGTGGGAGTTGATTAGCGCCTCCCATGGTTCAGTTTTTGAGATGGAAGTTAAAAGTCATTGGTTAGTCAAGATCGTGGATTGGGCAGTTGTAGGATACACAGATTGCATTTGTGCATTTAGAAATTAGGGATGAGTTAAAATGCAAGGGAGGCTTAATAGTCATCCTTGGTTTCGGAGTTTCTTATCTCTATAGAGTGGCGCGACGGCGACGCTTAGGCGCGACAGAGTTTAAGGGTCGTCGTCGTGTTTTTTGGAAAGTTATTTGATATTTGATATTTTTCTATGTATGGATGAAGGCGACATTTGGTCGCGACAAGGTTCATCTTATTTTTCAGAAAGTCTGTTTTAAAAAAAATTCTTTGTACATGAATGATGGCGACGTTCGGTCGCGACGGGTTTCAAGGGTCGTCATCCTGTTTTTCGAAAAGATTGCTTGGGGTTTTTTTATACATGGGGGATGGCGACGCTTGGTCGCGATGGTCAAGAGTCGTCATCCTGTTTTAGGAGAGTTCGGCTTTTATTTTCTTGAAGTTAAGTTTGAGAAAATTCCGCATTTCGAGACGCATGTGGTTTGAAGTATTTCAGTGTCTTTTAGATAGAGAAAAAGAATAAATGAAGCATATATAAAAAAAAGGTTTGTACGTGGGAAAGATCCTGCAGGGACTTTCCCGTCGCTCTTTTGAGTTCCACATGTGGGAGGAATTTTCGGGGAAAACGCTGGATGCGATTGCTGCTGAGTTTGAAGACAAATTATTTATGCCGAATTTAGGGAAACTCCATGATAAAAAAAAGGAGTGCGGCGACGTCGAGTGAGGTTTCTCTGTAAATGTAGACAGTATGTGTTTGGTAGGCTTTTCCCGGAAGGGGAGTATTTACGACTACCATAAATCTAGAGGTACTTGTATACTACAAGCTATGCGCTTCGACGAAGGAAGATACCGGTATGTGCGTGGTCTGCAAGTACCTACTGTCGGCATTGCATCATTTTTTAAAGGGGGCGAAAAAAACGTTCGAGCATGAGGCTGGGACGTAACAAAATATTGAAAATAAATTTTTTTCACATTCTTTTCGACTGAGAAACTTCTGCACCGAGGATAAAATGAATAGTATTAGAAAAATCGACGATTCTAAAGTTGGCTTTTTACCTTTTACATGTGCTATTTGGAAGCGTGAAAAAATTGAAAAAAATAAGTAGTTTCCGTTCTCTTTTGAATCTACACGTTTTACCGTTATCAAACGCCTCCTCTGGTTTTGCAGTATGCCTATTCGTGAAAAGACGCAATAGTTACAAAAACCAACGAAATATTGCGTAAAACGATCGGTGCAGCGCATAACGTTAGCTGATGCTTTAATACCCGATTCTCCAGTTGACTTGTATTTTATTATATATGCAGAAACTTGTGTCCGCAGATCAAAAGGATTTAGAAAGGCAGTATTGTACCGAATAATTGAGTTTTCTGAGGAACATTGTTCAGTTTCCTTGATAATGATGAAAATCCCACGCATCGTATGTGTTGATCATCATTTTGTGACGTCGGTTGACGAGCCCAAAATGAAATGGGACGTCAAAACGCACTCAAGGTTAAGAAACCTTGTAAAAATGGTCGTTCCCTTTTTGCCCTAGCCTCTCGGCCAATAGACTGGATGGGGGTCTTTAATTGAGGAGTGCAAATAAATGTGGAAACGTCGTGTTGGATTTAATCTGACTCAAAGAGTCTGTATTTTAGAAAACAAATTAAAGATATACAAATAAAACAAATAATGGACTCACAGTTTGATAACGATGAAGACGGCAGAACGAAATCGGTCAGTCGAAAGGGTGAAAATCTTCGTTGACCTCGCAGTTTCTCGAAAAAACTTCAATAATTCTTAATTCGTCTTTGACTTAATACTTTTCAGTTTCAACTTTAAACTTTGAATATTTTCTCTATTAATTTCAATTTTTCTACTACTTTAATCTTTCTTATTTCTTTGAGTTTATTTAATTTCGGTCTCTTCTTTATTATTTGGACTCGATACTTTTCTTTTGACTCTGCAACTTTCTGACTCTACTATTCACTTCTCTGTTCTGACTCTTCTCTGCTCTTAACTGACTTCTGCTTTCTAATTCACTTCTGCCTTTTCTGACTCTCTTCTGCCTTGATTTTCTTTCTGCGCCTCTTTTTATCATTTCGGTTTATAGGCGTTCCGAAATTTTAAGTCGTAGAAAGGTTCAACCAATGATGGTCCATTTTCATCTTGATTTTCCCTTTTCTTAAACTAAAGGGCCTGGTGCTTCGGGAGCGCACACTCCCCTCCACATAGGTTATCCTATCTTTGTCGCGTAGGTGGGTTTCGCCCCTCCCTGACGGACAAAAATGTTGCTTTGGGAAGGCCCATCTTCCCTCCACAACTTACGTCTTATGCGTATTGTCGAATACAATATTTTATTTATAATATTATTCAATGTTTGTGAAATTGTATATCGTTATTTTAAACGTATTAGCCTTTGTTTTGTGGTTTACCTCATATGTCTCTTAATGTCCGTCCGTTTCAATTGTTATAATTATTCCAAATGAATTATCTATTATTTCTTGTTATTTTGTTTCCTCATTACTATTTATCAATTATTAATTCATTTATTTTAACATTGAGATTTCATTTGTCTGTTTAAATTGTTTACTGTTAAAAGAAAAATATTTCAATGTTGAGAATATTTGAAAAGTGTTTCGTTTTGTTTGAAGAGCAGCTGCATAAAGTTTTATGATCGTGGAGATATTTGAGATTTGGTTTTCTTGGAATTTTGGTACTTAAAAATGTTCATGTTCCCTATCTACCCATGGCGTCTACGAGTCGCCAGATAAGTGGTCCTCGAAAGGTTGCGGCATCTCATATTACTCCCTTTCGTAGGAATGCATTTTCTGATCTTCATGCGTTTCCGCTTTCGGTCCGTTGATATTTTTTTGAACACGTGTGTTTTTTTGAGAAAAACAGACTCGTGGGAAATTTACATATAGAAAATGTTTATAAGAGTCTAGACGTTTTGTGTGCTCTTGTAACGATATCTAAAGAATTTCTCGAAGAGAGAAAAAAAAGAAATACGGAGTTTCGACGGACGTCACAATTTTTAACAGGTAAATCAACTCATGAAAAAATCAATCATTTACGAATTACCCACCGGGTGAATAATCTGACCTGCTACGGTCACCGCGATGAGGAGAAAAAACCTACAAGGAGAGTGTTCAGAAAAGCATTCATTTAAAGTATGTGATAAATTATCGGTCACATGTCTAAATAACTTCCTAATATTGTATTCTAGAATGAAGATAACACGTAAGACGAAAATTGTTAATTTCATCGAAAAACATAAACATTTTTTATGTTTAAAAAAATGAAACCAAACTTGACGTGCATGGTTATAAAAAAAGAGATTCCATGCACGCCAAGTCTGATTTTATATTTTTTTTGGAAAATATTATTGTTATTTTTCACACTATTTGAAAAAAAACTTTTCCACAAAAACTACTACTTCAATTACTTAGTGTACATTTTTACTTTTTATAGTTTTAAATGTGGATTTCACTTCTTTTTGTAGGAAACGACCGAATTTAATCATGTAAGACAAAAAACAAATCTTCAAGCGTTAAGACTTTAACATCGGAAAAAGTTAAATTACTTTGACATTCAGCATTGACACTTTCATTTCTCGGTGTTTTGCTTACTTCGCGACATGAATGTGATATATATATTATTTTGAAATATAGTAGCGAAAAAATCAGCTCATAATATTAGTGTGCACATATCGACTGACCAAAACGTGCTTTAACTAGGCTCAATGGAAAGAAAAAAATCATATTAAATCGGTAAAATGTCATAACATTTTCAATCATAACACGGTTTCGGAAATATACGTGATTTAAATTCTCGGTCGACAGCTGGAAGCCTATTTTTCTGTATACTATCTGTGGCAGGTCTCTGACATCAGGTCATCTAATTTTTTTATTATTATTTGGTGTCGAGACGTTGCCGCGTCTCTAGACTAGAAACGAAATCCTAATGATAGATATCTTCAAAGTATAAAAAAGACGTGTTTCTTCTAGCCGCTGCAAAAAAAGTTGTAACACAGGAAGGACATTGTTAAAGTACATACATCGGTCGATACCCATCCCACAATCATTTTTTTAAGCATTACGCATTTACGCATTTACGCATTTTTTTAAACATTAAAATTTTATTTCGTTTTTCGATTAAAGAAACAATTTTTGCCTTTCGTGTTATCTTCCTTCTAAAATACAATATTAGGAAATTATTTAATTATGTGACAGATGATTCATCGCATACTTTGAGTAAATGCTTTTCAGAACGCTCTTGTAGGTTTTTCCTTCGTCTCACAGTGACCATTACCGTTCCAGATAAACTTACTTGAAAATACTGACTTTAACAAGTCAGTATTTTTACTAGTTATATGCTAATATTTATTAAAATATGAAAGACTCACCCTGTGATACTCACCGTCCAAGGGGAAACTGAAAAAACCCCTCCGTAGCTTCTCCGGCACCAGTGTTACGTCCTAGCCGGTACAATCAAATCCATACACATCAATATAGCGCTCGGTCGGTATCTCGCTCTCGACGACCGATAATGTACCAACACATTTCTCATGCACCTCTTACCATCACTCGTCGATAATAAACTCTTAAGTATTTTATAATATCATTTATTCTCGGGTATCAAATAGATTAACAGGGAAGCCCCTGATATTCACCAAAACAACCAAGCTACAGAATCCGAAACTGTAACCTCGTACAAACATCCTGTCAACTTATAAATATCCTGCCTGGCGATATTTTCTTTTAATTTCTTTTATTCACATTTCATTTCAACGAACGTCTTGTGCGACATCGCCGCTTAAAAAACATAGTCATAAACAAACTTATTATTATTCTCCGAATCATAACCTGAAACCATACTTCCTTTCTCACGAGTATTCTCCACGCGAGGCGACGATCTCACGCCACCCTCGCGTGATCGAGATAATCCCCTCTACATAAAACAAAAGGTCTTGCAAAAATCAGACCAATCAAATCAACTAAAATTCGCAAACTCCGCCCTGCAGAAGCGTAATGGTTAACCCTCTGCAAGACTCAGCAGAGTTCTCGTTCAACCTTCATAGAGACAAAATCTCGAAATACTAAATCTCTGTACAACTCGAACCTCTTGCGAAAACCAAACTCTGTAAAAATACTTACTCTGTAAACTGCAATCGAAGTCCTGAAACCGTTGAAACAAAAGTAATCAATATTCAACAAGTGAACTAATCTCAATAAAGCTTATGTTGTTGGTTTTTTTTATATAAAAACCCAAGTTTTATTTCATTTCTCTCACCGAAGAGAACCACGTTCACCTCATCGACATCCATACATCTCCTCATTAAATATAAATTGTGTTCGGAATTCGCGGGCGATCAACCAAAGACTCACTTGCGCGGAAAACTCCATCGAAATTCAAAGTTCGCGCCCTAACTCTGATCGCACCGCGTCTTCATACAATATCTCCCTCTCGGGACGTAACACCAAGATTCTCTGAGCTGCGAAGCCTCTGGAGGCGAAGAAAACCCCTCAACTGCGAAACCTGAAAGAACAAAAAGAGAAAAAACCCCAAAGGGGCATTGATAAAATAAATATTAGCTTTAACAGACTTGCAACTTTCGCAAGATGCAAACCGGTGACAAATAATGCGAACCGTGATAAAATACAAAACTAAACGAAACGCTTAGAAATGATAAAATAACGTGACAAGTGGCGTTAGAGAAAGAAACGCGCGGATTACGTTCCCACATGCGAACACACGCGTAATAACGCATGCAATTAAAAAGCGTAAAGAAAAAACACTCACCTGACAAAACCCGACACTGCATTTCGAGGTTAAACACTGTGTCTCATGGTCGTACGAAAACGCGCATGGGCCCGGGGAAAAAATTCCGCAAATCTCGTGCATGCTACGTGACGACACGAGCTGCAAGTCACAGCCCTATGTCCCAGCGAGCGCGGAAGTTGCAAGAGTCGCCGAGGAGTGGCGCATCGTGGCGATAGCCACGAGAAATATTTCTCGTATACGAAGTATCACTCCAAGGTGCATATCCCGGCGACTAAGCGGTGTAAAAATTAGATTCGTTCTGCACAATCTCTTACGCGACTCCGCAAGGAGTCCAATCCTACACAGGAATTTCGAAAGAAAGTCCGATAAAATACGCGAATTTCGAAAGGAATTCTAAACCCGACCAAGCAATACGTCCAGCCAAACACTCCAATCAATTTTTTTTATTCTTTTTTTATGTATTTCATTCTATAGTTTTATATATATATTTTTTCTATATTTTAGTATGTTAGGCCAGTGGGGTTAGACGAAAAAAAGGCTTTAAATAGAAAAAATTCCGGGCAGCAACTTAATTGTTCTAACCTTTAGGGGGAGTCAATAGTAGTGTAAATTCAAAATGGCGACCAAATTTCGCCGATGCAATAGCCGCCATATTGCATTTAAAGGGAAATGGTTTATGCTCAATATCTCGGCCAGTTTCAACTTTTCAACAAAATTAGTAGGGACTAAAGTTGTTGATAATTTAATTCTCGACAATTTTAGTCTTAATAATTTTTCTCGTGCGATCGATATTTTTCGAATTAAGCGGGAAAAATGTATCAAGGTAAAATTATCGAATTATCTCGTTTATTATTAACTTTAGGACATAAATATGTATAAACAAAGTTGTTTATAATTATATTTTCTACAATTTTGATATCTATAAGTTTTTCGCTAAAACGAATATTTAAGGTCCTACGCTTGTTGCTGTAAGGGCACAGAGCAACATAAAAATTGTATTTTGTAAACTCCTTTCCACACCACCACAGGGATAAAGTTTCAGGCGCATTTTTTATGTGGCCCAATCAACATCGAAAATAAACATTGAATGCCACAATAATTGCGAAGGGGAAACCGACGATGTAGATTTGGCAGGACCATCGTCGAAAAAAAAAGAGTCTGAGGCTTGTGGAGAAAAAAACTCGCTTGAAGATTACAAGAAAAAAAAACGATATTTGCAACGAATTTGCAAGCGATGAAATGTGGGGATACCACGTAAAAAAAACGCGCCAGAAACTTTACCCCTGTGGTGGTGTGGAAAGGAGTTTACAAAATTTTGTCTCTTGTCATTCAATCCGTGTTTTTTGGTCAAATAGTTTGGTAAAAGATATTTTCTTCTCGTTAGACATTGGTTAATTTTAAATGTGGGAGGGATTACTCCCCTTGCTTTTGGGTGTTATAAGAAAGAGATGCAGCAACGAGATTATTTGGCTGCGTCTTGTGCATTAGAGATTAGGATAACGCTTAGACGCGACAGAGTTTAAGCATGAGCGTCTCGGTTCCCGAAAAGTTGTTAAGATTTGAACATTGATGTGATAGGCGACGCGTCGCTGCGTCGGAGTCTGGGCGACTTCCTATCTTTTGTTTGCTTTGGCCAAGAAATACCGTGGTTTTAATATAGAGGCGGTATGCAAGATTATATTTCAAAGATTTACTAGAAAAAGATGGAAGGAGAAAATATCTGTGTGGGAAAACTCCTATCGGGTCTTTCCCTTACGCTGTTTTTATCTTTTACCGTTTTTCCATAAGACGTCTAGTGTAAATATTAGAAGAGGTTTGTTACAAAGTTCGTGGAATCTCCTATATGCGGTGGTTTATAATTTGTTGAAAAGATAGTGGAGGTAGGAAAAGGAAAGGTGCGTATGCATCTGGTTTTCGAAAGAGGGGTGATTTATGGTTATCATAAATTTGGCTGCGCTTAGGAACTACGTATTCTACGTCTCGTCGAAAGAAGATACTGATGAGTGTGTGTCTTGCATATACCTACTGCCGGTATTGCGTGTTTTTTTTAATGGGGGCTAAAAAAACTTCGAGCGTGAGAGCTGGGACGTAACACCTATACGCAGAGCTCGACAGCCTCGTAGTTCCCGCCCCAGGGTCATCAACACGCCCCGCGCCGTACATTCCTCGTGGAAGACGTCCGGCTCACAAAATCGCCGATGAATACGTTCCGACGCGGAAACGCACGGTCCCGACGACACCGCCTACCAATCCGCGGAATAGGCAGCCGCTGATCGAGCTCCCAGTGCGAAATGTATCAGCGTGAACGATCGCGATGACTTGTCCGTAGCTCACTCGAAAAAACCTCATGTGCTACGAGACCGAGCAACGATAAAATCTTTTTTCTAAGCCATCGCGGCAAACTCATGTACTACGTGATCGAGTAACGATAACTCTTTTTTCTAAAGCCATCGCGGCAAGCTCATGTACTACGTACTAGTCCAACACCAGAGAACGCTCTCCGGTAATTTAACGCGGTAAATTCTCGATCAGGTTAAATGACCGAGCGGTAAAATAACTAGTTCCTCCCTTATCCCTGCTCAACGGACATCAAGAACGATAATCTTCAACGGACAGCGGTTCTTCCTCAAATATATGTAATATTAATCAACACAAGGTTGAAATTGTAATGAACAACCTCATAGAACTAATTTTGGATCCGAATTACTCATAATAGCCTGTGTTATTATGTTTTATAAACTCCAAAACTTATACATAAGTAGTTCCACGTTACATTGGTTTCAGTCCACAACAGAATAAGACAGGGTTCATCCTTTAGCCTCTATGTGGCTAAAATTGTTATGTTCCTACATGCACCATGAGTCCACTCTTTGGACCGTGTGAGTGCAAAGAATTTAGTTTATAAAAACGTCATCAACATGCCAAAGAAATGTAAAGTTCCTGTAGACGAAGCTGTCGCAGTGGTTCAAAAGCACATTGAACATTTCAAGACAAATAATTATCCACCACGTTCCGCCAACATATGGAGAGACATGAGTCTCGAATTTAATTTTAAGTGGACACCTCTCGATGTATATGCTGCTGTTCGCGAAGATAGGCGAAAGATTCTAAGTACCGCACGGGCGAATGCTGGCATTACTGTTCCCGATGTAAATTAAAACGTTTCAATTCTTTGCGATAATTTTGAACGATCTTTAATCGCAAGTAGTGAGAACGATCCCGATTTTGACGTATTTGACAATTCTGAAATAAAGGGCATCAAAACTGTATTTCACTTAGAACTAGATAACGAAACATGGAAAGAAATCGAACATCTCATTTCCGTACAATACGGAAAAATAAACAGAAGTTACGATATTTTGAGACCAAATAAATGGACTCACGTTATTTTCGACGCTTTCCACAAACGATATAGATTTCCGTGCGCGTATGCCTTCAAAAGAGCCAAAGTTTTTCCGTCTGCGGACAGTTGTCACTTTATAAGAATTTTTGGTAGATGTAAAAGTCAAACTTGTTCAAATCCTATTTTTGGATACGTTGAAACAAAACCGGGATCTAATGAATCACTGCATTCAAAAATAAAAACTCGCGATACTTCTCTCGAAAATCATGAAACCGTTAAAAGATCGCTACGAGGACTCAAGCGAAAAACAGTCGGTAGAGAAGCAGCATTTGAAGGTTGCGCGAATTACAGAAAACGTACAGCAAGGGAACATGGAGAAATTGGCAGCATTGAACCTCCAAATTTATACAAAGCGAGTGTGCTCAATGAAGCAAAGAAAGAGTTCGTAGATACCGAATTGAATATCAATCCACAAGACAGTGTTACGTCCCAGCCTCATGCTCGAACGTTTTTTTCGCCCCCTTTCAAAAATTATGCAATGCCGACAGTAGGTACTTGCAGACCACGCACATACCGGTATCTTCCTTCGTCGAAGCGCATAGCTTGTAGTATACAAGTACCCCTAGATTTATGGTAGTCGTAAATACTCCCCTTCCGGGAAAAGCCTACCCAACACATACTGTCTACATTTACAGAGAGACCTCACTCGACGTCGCCGCACTCCTTTTTTTTATCATAGAGTTTCCCTAAATTCGGCATAAATAATTTGTCTTCAAACTCAGCAGCAATCGCATCCAGCGTTTTCCCCGAAAAATTCCTCCCACATGTGGAACTCAAAAGAGCGACGGGAAAGTCCCTGCAGGATCTTTCCCACGCACAAACCTTTTTTTTATATATGCTTTATTTATTCTTTTTCTCTATCTAAAAGACACTGAAATACTTCAAACCACATGCGTCTCAAAATGCGGAATTTTCTCAAACTTAACTTCAAGAAAATAAAAGCCGGACTCCCCTAAAACAGAATGACGACTCTTGACCATCACGACCAAGCGTCGCCATACCCCATGTATAAAAAAACCCCAAGCAATCTTTTCGAAAAACAGGATGACGACTCTTGAAACCCATCGCGACCGAACGTCGCCATCATTCATGTACAAAGAATTTTTTTTAAAACAGACTTTCTGAAAAATAAGATGAACCTTGTCGCGACCAAATGTCGCCTTCATCCATACATAGAAAAATATCAAATATCAAATAACTTTCCAAAAAACACGACGACGACCCTTAACTCTGTCGCGCCTAAGCGTCGCCGTCGCGCCACTCTATAGAGATAAGAAACTCCGAAACCAAGGATGACTATTAAGCCTCCCTTGCATTTTAACTCCGCCCTAATTTCTAAATGCACAAATGCAATCTGTTTATCCTGCAACTGCCCAATCCACGATCTTGACTAACCAATGACTTTTAACTTCCATCTCAAAAACTGAACCGTGCGAGGCGCTAATCAACCACACCTGGCCGCTAATCAATCACCTTTCCCAAGAAATTATTATGAAACCATGATACAAACCACAAACTTCGTTCAATCGTTCAAAAACGTTCTATCGTTATACAAACTTTATCGAGTTCACGTCGTCGTTACGTCCGTTACTTATTGTAAATTTCGGACTTAAACAAACTTTTGTAAATCTCCGTAAAAAGAGACTTAGCTCTCCGACGCGTATCGAAACGATTCAAAATCGATTATAAAACTCATACAAACTGCACCGACTTTGTTTAAACTTAGTGATAATTACTTTTGATAAATAAATACTCTGTTAATTTGTTATCCGACGGACAGTATTCTTCATTCGGGAAATTTCCTTGAAATTTCTCCGGAATTAATCCTTCGAAACATCTCTGAAGAGAATCGAGTGTGAAAACTCAATTGGCTATTATATTCGCGAGCCGCAGACCAACCATCAACAACTCATTGGCGAAAGATATTTAAACTTTCGCGCTCTAAATTCGGTGGTCACGTGTCTCGCATCAAAACCCCTTCTCGGGACGTAACAGCCAACAAATCTGGTGGCAGCGGAAAGCAACAAATTCGCACCAGCTAAAAATCTGGTGGCGCAAAAATCAACAAATTCGCACCAACTATAAATCTGGTGGCAGTGAAAACAAACAATGATATAGCACCAGCAATAAATCTGGTGGCAACGGAAAACAAGTTCGGTGATTTATACCATAACAGAGTATCATTATCAAATAACAAATCGGTAACAGTGAATTAAAATTGTGAACTAAGCTCGTGTCTAAAGACCTTTCTGTTCATTCGCATCATAAATCTACAAGACGTTCTTCAAGTGCAACATTATAATACGACGTGAGAAACCTGCTGTAAGTGTGACTGACCGCACACTCATCACCAACACCATAAACTTCGAGACCCAGGTCAACTTTCGGAAGCAGCCTGACACCTTTGGGACGGTTCGGACGCGTGCCATAAAAACCACCCGCTACAACTCTCAAATATCTCACACCTATTTACAAGATCTTCAACGAGTAAGTCAAAACATTCACAATGCCTAACGACACCGAAATCCCCATGGAAACTTCGACGGCGTACAACCGTTCGCAACCACATCAACAACAAGGGCCAGCGCAGCCTTTGTCACAGAATACTTTCTCTTCATCATTTCAAATTCCATCAACATCGCAACATCCAGTAGATAATAATATAACACAACTGTACAATAGTTATAGAGATTTTACAAAATATTTACCAGAGTTTGATGGAACTAGTAAAACAATTTCATTAACGGGTTATTTAGAATATTGCGATCAGCAAGAGAATTTATTGCCGCGACTGGGGAAAAGACGGTCGTAGCGTTTTTAAAGAGCAGATGCAAAGATGCAGCTTTTGAAGCATTAGAAGGTTCTCCAATTCCAACATTAAATGAATTAATAGAAACGTTAAAAGAGAAATTCATTGTTAAAAAACCAATTGTAATGTGGTTCTCAGAAATTTCGAAATTTCAACAGAAAAGTAAAGAATCAGTTACAGAATTTCATAAGAGGATAATCAGATTTTTAACGGAATTTAGACAAGCAATCGACAGTTCGTCCCTTAAGAGTCAAACTGGAGCAATAGAACTTGCAGAAGAGCTGTCAGCTGATCAATTCAGAAAAGGTATTAAACCGATATATCGCGCTCACATCACATTTGACCATCAACCGGATATTGCAAAAATCTTTAAACAAGCGCGCGAAATCGAACAATCAATGGGTTATACATAGGCAGAAAATGAAAACATGAAAACTTGTTTACCCATAATACGATCAAATAATTTTCGTAATTACACAAAGACTAATTCAAATAAATTTTGTACACATTGCAAAAAAACGAACCACACAATTAACGAATGTTTTGCATTGAACAAATCAAACAACAAACCGAAATTAGAAACCAATGCGGACGCTGCATTGTGTAATTATTGCAAGAAAAAAGGTCACTGGATGAAAGACTGCCGTAAACGAATTTTTAACGAAGGCAAAAAGGCCGAACAGGAAAATTCGAATAATGTGCAGGGAAACGGGAAAACGACCCCTCGACAGGGCGCTGCGACGGGGCAACACTCGCAAGAGTGCCGGAACGAATAAGCACAGATGCTTCACAAAAAATTCTTCGAGCAAATTGTAATCTCAGTTTCACTTCTATAAATTACAATTCTCCGACAATATTTTTATGCTCGAAGGATCTAATTAAATCAAAAACTTTATTTCTGGCAGATTCCGGTTCTCAATTAAATTTGATCAAAATAAATAATCTAAAAAATCAAAATACAATGAATAGTTCAATAGTTTACGAACTGCAAGGAATCTCAAACACTGACAAACCCGTAACCGTGGGTGAAAGCAACCTTGAAATCAATAATAAATTAGAGATATTCCATGTAGTCTCAGAAAATTTCCCGATAGAATTTGATGCAATACTTGGTAACGAGACATTAGGAGAAAACAAGGGTAGAATCGATTGGTTAGCGAAATACGTACGGCTGAACGATACAGATTATCCATTCACAGACACAGAATCGTTTCTTCTGCGGGCCAGATATAAAACGATCATGTTTGTTCGGGTAAATAACGCGTTAAAGACGGGATACGTACCACGCATACCCTTGGGCGATGACATCTTTGCAGGCGAAGCTTTGGTTACTAACACCAACGGCAAAGCTTATATATATGCCATCAACACCTCAGACAAAGACGTTGAGATAAATGCCCCCGTAATTTCTCTATATCCTTTTGATATGAGCATAGACGAGGACGATCAAACGCAAATTAATTCCACAAAAGACCAGACCTTAAAGCACAAAAATAGTACTCGGACGCGAGGAAACCGTGTTGGTGAGGTAATGAATCTTTTAAATCTTGATCATCTTAACGACGAAGAGCGTAATGCAACTTCCACTCTTGTAGAGGAACACGTAGACCTCTTTCATTTGCCAGGTGAATTTCTCAGATCGGCCAATGTATGTACGCACAGAATTCCTACCGTGGATGATATTCCGATTAATACAAGACAATACAGACATCCACCATTTCAAAAACCGGAAATAGAAAAGCAAATAAATAATTTATTGGAATTAAATATTATCGAACCATCAGAATTTCCATACAATTCACCATTGTGGATTGTTCCGAAAAAAGCTGACTCGGAAGGAAACAAACGATGGAGACTTGTGATAGACTTTCGAAAATTAAATGATAAAACAATCGGTGATGCATATCCTCTTCCCTTAATAACCGATATATTAGATCAGTTAGGAGGAGCAAAATATTTCTCAATATTCGACTTAGCTTCTGGATTCCATCAAATTGAAATGAATGAAAAAGATAGACATAAAACGGCATTTACGACCTCTCATGGTCACTACGAATTTAACCGAATGCCTTTTGGTCTGAAAAATGCACCAGCAACTTTCCAGCGACTAATGGACCTCGTATTGAAGGGTCTACAAGGCAACGATCTTTTCGTTTACCTGGACGACATCGTAATATACGCACGGTCAATAGACGAACATCAGACTAAATTTAAAAAACTCGCTGAAAGATTACGTAAAGCCAATTTAACTTTACAAACAGATAAATGTGAATTTTTAAGAACAGAAGTACGATATTTGGGACATTTAATTTCTGCAAACGGTGTTAAACCAGATCAAAAAATATAGAAGCTGTAGAAAAATTTAATACACCAAAAACTCCGAAAAACGTAAGAGAATTTTTGGGTCTTGCCGGATATTACAGACGATTCATTAAAAAATTTTCAGGCATTGCAAAGCCATTATCAAATCTTACAAGTAAAAACGTAAAATTTAATTGGACATCCGAACACCAGTTAGCATTCGAAACATTGAGAGATAAATTATGCACAACTCCAATTTTACAATATCCAGATTTTTCGAAACCTTTTATCGTAACGACCGACGCATCAAATATTGCAGTCGGTGCAGTCTTACCACAAGGCAAAGTCGGAGAAGATCCCATGGTAGCAGCAGCATCTAGAGTCTTAAATAAAGCAGAAAAGAATTACTCCACTCTAAAAAAAGAAATGGTCGCGGTCGTTTTCGCTTTAAAGACCTTTAGACCGTACCTTTATGGCCGCCAATTTACACTACTGACCGACCATCGACCACTTGTTTGGGTAAATTCGATGAATGACCCAACGTCTCGTGTACTGAGATGGAGAGAACGTCTAAAGGAATTCGATTTCAAAATCCAGTACAAACCGGGAAGGGTTAATACCAACGCAGATGCCCTCTCCCGCAATCCGATCGTTTTACCGATCAAATTCAAATGGCGTGTCAACGTGTCCCCACACGATGGACGTACATTGAATCTTAACCCGGGAATCGCGAGGACATACGCCTCCTCATCAGACTCTTATTCCCAGGGTCAACACAAAATTCAGAAAATCACAAAATCTGATTCAGAGGAAGATATTCCGGAAACTTCCATCGAAAATCAGTCTATTCAAATTCCCCATATGACCAAACTCGCAGATGTGGCAATTCCTAGAGAAACGGACGCGGACACGGTTATTGAAGGAATTTCTACAAATTTAAATCAGATCGAGCGGCTTGATCATCCGCCATCTCAGAACCTCAGTGATGAATATTCACAAACTCTCGAAAAAATTCAGAACCTTAGTCTAGATAATCTAGAAAATTTCGAGGGAAATAAAGGTAAAAATCAGAGCATCGAGACAAACGTATCTCAAAACATAAGTCAAAATCTTGAAAATAGAGATTTTATTCAGAGCATCGGGATTAATAAATCCCAAAATGAAAATCAAAATTTAAATCAAAACATCGGGACAAACGAATCCCAAAGCAAAATTCGAAATTTAGATCAGAGCATCGGGATAAATAAATCTCAAAGCAAAAATTACGATTCCGATACGAAATCGAAACAAACTTTAGTGGAATCAGTAACAAAACGTAAATCTTGCATGAAGCAAAAGAATCGAGCTAGTCGACATCTTTCTTTTAAAAATCTTTCAATTCGTGATAAATCTTCTTCTTCCGACGAAGATGAAGATAATACAGTCGCAGTTCCTTTGAACGCAAATAATTCAGATAAAACACCTGTATCTTCAAATGCAGAATCCAGCGACGATAACGCGCAGCAAAGTGTAATCATAATAGGAGAAAAATTAACTTCGCAAAATCCAATAAAGAAATCAAATGAGGGTGAATTGATTTTGCCTAAAACCCCTATATCCGAAATTAAAAAACCATTTTGCGAACTTTCCCATACGTCAACACCAATTGACTCAAAAATCGCTCGTAATAAAGGAATTGAAAATCGTAACAATTTTCAACGCAAATTATTGTACTCCCTCACCCGCAAGACGAGTTAGGAAAAAATTTAACGAATCTCTCAGAGGCGAAAACATGGAAATCGAAACCAGGGAAAATAGGCTCTCTCCGGAAGACATGTCTCTCACAGAAGAAGCAATTATGCAACAAAACATACAAAACAACAATGCCGGATAATCCGACCAATACATCCGCAATGCAAATGTCAATTTTAGAAAATTCAATTAACGAACCATCTTCAGATGAGGACATGAAAACAATAATAGAAACCGAACACCCACCGGTTAAAATTATGCCTCAAGTATTCATTCCTTCAGCCTCTGTGCAAAGCTCGGAAATTCAACCACTTCGAAGGTCTACAAGAGAGAGAAAACCGAAGAAATGTCCTTGTTGCACAGACGGAGAACACCACACACAGGGGAAAAAAACTCGTGTTCAAAGAACGAAAAGAGCAGTAATTAAGCGCAAGAAACAAATTCAAATTCCAGAAACCATAGTCGGAATGTCGCCTCGAAATCTTACAGTAGCATCAAACGAAAGTAATCAAGCGAAGACAAAACCTTTCGAAACCAACGAAGCTCGAATGTCAGAATTGTGCGAAACTATCTCAAATATAAATGTCTCTTTGCCTACGATCATACCCGAACACACTCTGCAAGTGGATAACGACTCAATCGACGACCAATGGCAGATAGGAAACTCGAACAGTAATAATACTACACCTCTTTTAAAATCCGTACCTCAAAAGTCATCAGAAAGCGATAGCGACTCAAACACTGATACAATGAACGTTATCGAATCTAGAGATAATTTAGAAATGACAAAAGATCATTACATTTGTTTTATATCCGCTGATGGAACAGTTTCGAGTGAGATCGGAAAAAGATTAATCGAAATAGGATTATTAAAAAATTTGAGCCCACATAACAATTTCGAAATCGGGCAAGTTCTCATTTCACGCACACCGAAAAAGAAAGTTTTTGCTTTAGTAATTCAGGATCATGGCACAGCTCCATTATTTTGAGAAAATGTTATTAAAGCATTTGAAAATTTGAAAATTGGAATATCAAATCAGCAGCAATTTCTCGCAAACGCAGCAACGTTAACGATACAATTTGGCCAAAAATTAAGAATATTATCAATTCAGTTTTCAACAAAAGCAATATACAAATAAAAATCTGTAAAGACGAAATTATAACTCCTCCAGTCGAAGATAGAAACGATACAATCCGTGAATGTCACGAATCCCCAATAGCAGGACATAAAGGCGTCACAAAAACATACAACAGAATACGACAAAAATATTTTTGGGACAATTTAAAGAAACAAGTTGAAGATTTTGTGAGACAATGCGAGAGAGCTGTCAACGAAGAAAATTAGTGAGAATAAAAACGAAACAACCAATGGTTATGACAGATACTCCGTTAAACGTACTCGACAAAATATCAATGGATATAGTTGGTCCAATAACTCCAGAATCTAATTTCGGTCATCGATTCATCTTAACAATTCAAGATAATTTGTCGAAATTCTCATTCGCTATTCCTTTGGTAACTGCAACCGCTAACGAAATCGCTTACGCTTTAGTGACCGAATTTATATGCCTCTTCGGTTGTCCGAAAGTTATATTAACCGACCAAGGAGCAGCATTCATTGGTAAAATAATGAAACAGTTGACGAAAGTATTGAAAATCAAACAAATTAAAACAACTGCATTTCACCCACAATCTAACGGATCGCTTGAAAGAAGTCACCAAGTCTTGACAGATTATCTCAAACATTACACCAACAAAAAAGACTGGCATAAATGGTTACGATTAGCAACATTTGCATATAATACAGTGTACATGAAGGTACAAAATTCACCCCATATCAAATTGTTCTTGGCAGAGAAGCTCGTTTACCATCTCAATTCAATTACCTCGATAATTTATTAACGTACGATGACCACGTTAAAAATCTAGCAGCCCAGTTACAGGAAACAAGAAAATTAGCTCGCACGAATTTAGAAAACGCGAAACAAAAATCGAAAGTCGTATATGATAAGAAAATTAACCCAGTTAAATTTCAGACGGGAGACAGAATATATTTAGTAAAAAATCAGAAAGTTGGAAAATTCGACGACAATTACAACGGTCCATATTTAGTAACTCAAGTGTTCTCAGATCAAAATGATATCGAAATAGAGCTCGAAAGAGGGAAACGTAAAATCATCCATTGTGACCGAGCTAAAATAGCACATTAATAAGGCAGTACGAACATTAAATCTCATACCTACCGGTACCAAGATGCTCACCTTCGCGGTAGTTCTCGTCTACCTGCTCCAACCTGGCAGCGCGCTGATCGCGTACGATTGCGGCGCTCCATCGATGAACATTACAACAATGTCGTTATTAAATATTCAAGAATGCGAAATACCGATACCAAAGCCAGAGGTTAAAGAAACTAAAATACAATTACTCCAAAGAGTAGAATTTTCGCACATTAAGGTTTTACAGTGCACATTAGAGATCCACAGAATAGTTAAATACTGTGGTATGCATTCTCATACTTCAGAAGTAAAAAATGGCCGTTCAGAATATTTGCAAGAATTATCCGCAAATGTTTGCAAATCTACGCATGTTACTAGATCATACGAACTTTATAGAACTACGAGTGGACCCGTCGGACGTTGTCCCGTACACACGTCTTTATAATTCGAAAATTAATTAAATAAACGATTTGAATTGAACCGAATTGTAAATCTAAACCCCTCTCGAATCCCCTTGAACACACACAACAAATTTCATTAAAATCGGTTCAGCCGTTTAGGAGGAGTTCAGTGACAAACACACGCACAGAAGAAATATATATATAAAGATGTTCACCGATTTTAACGTTAACGCGACAAACACGAGAAACATCATGCTAGCCGGATCGATCGATAATAACGGAAATTGCCACGGGACTTCATTCTCAGATAATTATGGATCTTGGAATAATGTTATTGTTATTGGAATGTTTAAATTTACTCTCTTAGAACAATATGCAGCAGTTAATTTAAACCATAACTATTGATGTAGTTCAGAGCGTGTACCGTAGGTTAAGTAGAGCGTCGATATACCGACGTGGTTGCAACGCACGAGAGGCGAGCGACAGGCGAGCCAGCGAAAAAAAGCGACGGCTGAGCGTCAGTCGCGCACGAGCAGCCACGTCATACGTACTCTAAGTTGCAATAAAACTTTATTCTTGTCAGTTAACCTACTCGAGCATTATTTAGATCCCTCTTATCCTCCTCATCCAATCTGCACAAAGATCCGGTTTGCGTCAATAATAACGAAATAATTTTGCAATCAGGAGTTAGATGCAGCTATGATAAGGGAAAATGCCTTGACTTTCAGGGAGGATTTAGCTTCTGGGAGTCTCTCGAATCAGATCAGTGTAAATTCAACAACTACGAAATAGTTTACGAAGGATTAGCAGAAAGGATTCAAGACGCAGTTAAGCCCGAAAACGAAATTTATTCAATCACTACGTCAGACATCACCTTCGCACTGACCGTCAAGGGCCATACAGTTTTATGTGGTTACAAATTGCTGAAAACAGAACATCCGAAATTATTCATTGTTGACAAACAAAATGGCGACTTTTTCGCAAAAAAACACCTATCAACTATAAATATGGATATGTTTGCATACATGAATTCAAAGTTAGTATATATAGTCAGACATTTTGGTAATCAAATAACAGACCTCTACAATAACGTCGTCAAACAAGAATGCGAACTTCAAAAAAAGGTTTTACGAAACACCTCGGGTTTTGCAGTTCTAGCCCCAGCAGAATTCGCGTACTACTTCATGAAAGAACCGGGCTACATCTCGCATATCGGGGGAGAAGTATTAAGAATCGCGAAATGTGTACCTGTTAACGTAGCAACGCGAAAGACAGACGAACGTTACCAGGAATTACCTATAACAAGAGGTAACGAGTCTATGTTCATAGTACCGCGTACGCGGATAATTACGAAGACCGGGCACGAAATCGAATGTAGTTCCTTTCTATCGCCGATGTATCGAATCAATAATGTATGGTACCAATCTCTACCTCGGCTCGCACAAGCAGCAGCACCGCAATCGCTATCCGCAAACACGAAGAAAACATGGGAATTTGTTGTCCCCGAACACTTAGCAGACAGTGGCATTTATTCAACAAAAGACCTCGAAAATTTACGATCGAGTATGATGTTTCCGATAGAAAGAACCGCGGTGCTAAACACACTCGCTAGAGGAGCGTCTGGTCAGAAAACCATCGACCAAGGTGTATCTATTAATCACTGGATAAACGATGACATAATTCAGGAAAAAATCGAAAGAGCATGGGGAAAGGTATATAATTTTTTTCACACAATCGGTACATTTAGCGCAACTTTCCTAGGAGTATGGGTCACAGCTAGAATGGTCAAATTCATAATCGACACGTTAGTGCACGGTTACGCGTTACATTCGATATACGGATGGAGCGTTTGGCTAATCGGAGCCGTCTGGGACTCCATCAGTGAAGCCAGATCGCGCGTAGAACTTACCCTCTCTCTAGTCCCTTACGCGCCCGTCATACAATCAGAGAAGCGGGTGTCCGTGAGCAAGCGACGCTCGGACGCCGTCGGAAAGAGTCGAGCGCGGTCGAGAAACTTCGACCGCGCCTTCGGCAGCTACTCTAATACATAGACGCTGAGCACGTTCATGTGGCGCGTAAGAGATTAGAAAGAGGGTAACCTCTACGCGCGATCTGGATGCTGGCTTCTGGCTGCGCACTTAGCACGGCTCGCGCGTGACGTCATCCGACGGCCCGCGCGATACTCTTCTAATAAATTGTTCTCGCTTCCCTCACATCCGTCCTAATGCCAAATGCATTATAATCCCTATAAACAAGCGGAAATTTATTTATATTACTAATATTATATCAATTCTCATACTTTTATCGAGGGATAAACCAACAAAACATCAAACGAATACAAGCCAATCATCAATCCAGCCGCGAATCACAAGTACGAGAATGTGCACCTATTCGTCAAGCGATTAGATGGTCCAGTCAGTAGCGTGCCTGACTACGGTCCGAAGGGGCGCGGGATCGATCCCCGCTCTAAGTACTTTTTTTATTTTTTATTTTTTTGGCGAATTGTTCATTCGTGGCACACGCTCATTGAAAGAACAACAATTTTGTAATCGTATGATAATACATCTAAAATTTAGATGTATCATTACATTATACTTCATCATATTTCCATACTTTCTCTATTTATACAAACTTTTATCAAGCGATAAAACATTATCCCCGAAAACAAGCCAATCATCATTCATCCGGCCGCGAATCACAAGTACCAGAAGGTGCACTCATTCTACAAGCGATGGGATGGTCCCGTGAGTAGCGTGTCAGACTCTAGACCGCAGGGGAGTGGGATCGATTCCCGCGCTCAGTATTTTTTTTTTTTTTATGGGGCCAGTTGTTTATTCGTGAAAGACGCTGAAATAAATTTCAAAATAATGTATATATCACATTCGTCAAGTGGCGGGTAGGCAAAACACCGAAAAATCAAAGCGTCAGTGCTGAATGTCAAAGTATTTTAACCTTTACCGATGTCAAAGTTTTCACGCTTGAAGAATTGTTTAGTTGTTGCTTTTTTTTACTTACATGATTCAATTCGGTGGTTTCGTACAAAAAGAAGTGAAAGCCACATTTAAAACTTTAAAAAGTAAAAAATGTACACCAAGTAATAAAAATAGAAGTTTTCGTCGAAAAGTAATTTTTTCAAATAGTGTGAAAAAAAATCAACATTTTTCAAAAAAAAAAAATCAAACTTGACGTGCATGCACCTCTTTTTCTTAACCATAAATGCCAAGTTTAATTTTTTTTTTTAAATGTTATTTTTATTTTTCTCACTATTTGAAAAAAATACTTTTCGACAAAAACTTCTATTATTACTTGGTGTACATTTTTTACTTTTTAAAGTTTTAAATGTGGCTTTCACTTCTTTTTGTACAAAACCACCGAATTGAATCATGTAAGTAAAAAAAAGCAACAACTAAACAATTCTTCAAGCGTGAAAACTTTGACGTCGGTAAAGGTTAAAATACTTTGACATTCAGCACTGACGCTTTGATTTTTCGGTGTTTTGCCTACCCGCCACTTGACGAATGTGATATATACATTATTTTGAAATTTATTTCAGCGTCTTTCAAGAATAAACAACTCGGCCCATAAAAAAAAAAAAATACTGAGCGCGGGAATCGATCCCACGCCTCTGCGGTCTAGAGTCTGACACGCTACTCACGGGACCATCCCATCGCTTGTAGAATGAGTGCACCTTCTGGTACTTGTGATTCGCGGCCGGATGAATGATGATTGGCTTCTTTTCGGGGATAATGTTTTATCGCTTGATGAAAGTTTGTATAAATAGAGAAAGTATGGAAATATGATGAAGTATAATGTAATGATACATCTAAATTTTAGATGTATTATTATCGTATCAATCGTAAGCGAAGTATAATATAATAATACATCTAAATTTTAGATGTATTATCATACGATTACAAAATTGTTGTTCTTTCAATGAGCGTGTGCCACGAATGAACAATTCGCCAAAAAAATAAAAAATAAAAAAAGTACTTAGAGCGGGAATCGATCCCGCGCCCCTTCGGACCGTAGTCAGGCACGCTACCGACTGGACCATCTAATCGCTTGACGAATTGGTGCACATTCTCGTACTTGTGATCCGCGGCCGGATTGATGATTGGCTTGTATTCGTTTGATGTTTTGTTGGTTTATCCCTCGATAAAAGTATGAGAATTGATGTAATATTAGTAATATAAATATATTTCCGCTTATTTATAGGGATTATAATGCATTTGGCATTAGGACAGATGTGAGGGAAGCGGGAACAATTTATTAGAAGAGTATTGCGCGGGCCGTTGGGTGACGTCACGCGCGAGCCGTGCTAAGCGCGCAGCCAGAAGCCAGCAGCCAGATCGCGCGTAGAGGTTACCCTCTCTCTAATCTCTTACGCGCCACATGAACGTGCTCAGCGTCTATGTATTAGAGTAGCTGCCGAAGGCGCGGTCGAAGTTTCTCGACCGCGCTCGGATCTTTCCGACGGCGTCCGAGCGTTGCTTGCTCACGGACACGCGCTTCTCTGTGTTACGTCCTAGCCGGTACAATCAAACCCATGCGCATCAATATAACGCGTTCGGTCGGTATCTCACTCGCAACAATCGATAAAGTACCAACACATTTCCTATACACCTCTTACCATCACTCATCGATCATAAACGCTTATGTAATTCTACAATATCATATATTCTCGAGTATCGGGTAAATTAACCTAATATAGATGCAGAAATTGAAACTACAGCCACGCATAAACAGATGGATACCCTGTCTGACTATATTTTTTCAAATTCCATTTATTCATATTTCTTTCCAACAAAAGGCTTGAGCGATACCCCTGCTCGAATAACCCTAGTTATAAGCAAGCTCATTATTATTCTCCGAACATTAACTCGAAACCATCCCCCTTTTTACAGGTATTCTCCACGCAAGGTGACGATCTCACGTCACCTTCGCGTGATCGAGATAATCCCCTCTACTAAAGCAAACCGTTTTACAAAAAACCAAAACCAATCAAAATCAACTACAGTTTGCAAACTCCGCCTTACAGAAGCGGGATGGTTAACCCTCTGCAAGACTCGAGGGAGGTCTCGTTCAACCTTCGTAGAGTCACAATCTCGAAATACTAATTCTCCGCACTTCTCGAACTTCTTGCGAAAAACCGAACTCTGTAACAATACGCACTCTGTAAACTACCAACGAAGGTTTGTACCAACAAAAGAAATCCATATTCTACAAGTGAACTAATCCAAATAAAACTTATGTTATCGGCTGTTTAAATATACAAACCCAAGTTTTATTTTATTTCTATCACCCAAGAGAACCTCGTTCACCTCATCAATATCCGAACTTCTCCTCATTAAATATAAATTGTGCGAGGAATTCGCGAGTGATTTACCAAAGACTCACTTGTGCGAAACATCTATTCAAAGGTTCGCGCCCTATCTCTGATCACTTCGCGTCTTCATCCAATATCTCCCTCTCGGGACGTAACAATTCATATATTTAATAAAATTGGTGGCAGCGGAAACAAACAAATCCGTGGGTGACGCAGATCATTTCCCACTACTTCAACTAGTAACACCAATAATAAAATTGGTGACATCAGAAAATAACAAACAACAACAATCTAAATCACGCCAGAAAAAGTGGCAGTGGTAACAACTTCAAAAACAAAACCACCCAACAAACAATATAGGTGGCAGTGTAAAACTTTCAAAACTCTCTCGTTATCCGGACAATTAGTGACAACGAGAACTTATCTTCGACAACGCTCCGCTATATCAGAAAAGTGGGTGAAAAAACACAAACTGATCTGCATTATCTCACGAACCAGTGGCTTTATTCGACACTCGAGCAAAACGACTACACGCATATATTTAATAAAATTTCAACCATCAAAGGCTCAAGAAGAGCTCAACAACAACAATAACCAGGAGTAAATCTTCCGACTACTAGATCCAACATCAACCATACATACAGGGTCATCCAAATCCAGTTCTACAATTCAAGGCCAACGGTCAACAACCATCACCCAAGTCTGCAATCTGCAAATCATAACAAATGTATCAATTAGTAAGTCAATAATTACCAAATCAACATGCAAAACAATTCAGTCGATGGGGACTTCACAAATCCTCAGCCTTCAGCCTCACGTACAAACACAACAATCAATCACGAACTCGCTTCACTAAACGCACGATATCGAGATTACGTTAGATATGTACCAGAATTCGACGGGACATCAAAAACATGTGGCTTAAACACATTCATCAACCTTTGCGAAAAAGGGCGAGAATTCTTCCCAATTGTTCGAGAAGAAGGCGTATGCACATTCTTATACAGTAAATGCAAAGGCGAAGTTAGCGAGGCAGTCCCTCTCGAAACCAAACTCGACGATCTCATTTCGGGATTAAAACGCACATTCACAGCGTCAAAACCAATAAAACAATGGTTCGAGGAAATGGGCAAATATCAACAACTGCGTAACGAATCCGTATCAAAATTCTACGGTAGAACGCGTAATTTCCTCCTTGCGGCAGAACAATCAATTCGCGGTATGGACTTGCCAGAAATAGAAGGTCTCATACTTTCTCTAAAACGTATCGCTATTGACCAATTTCGACAAGGTCTCATTATTGATTATCGCACACAAGTACCACTTCACCGATATGACACACTCAAAGACATTTACACAAAAGCGCTAAAAGTTGAGGAAACTATCGGTCCAGTCGCAGTAAATAGCACAACTTGTCTTCCGATCACACAAAAACCAAAAATAAATATAAATCAAGCACATCAAAGTAACGACAAAAAGTTCTGCACTCATTGCAAAAAATCAAACCACAATTACACGGAGTGTTCCGCTCTAGCTAAACATTTCAATCAAAATCGATCAAAAGAAAGCGAAACGTAAAACGAAAATGCTCAACAAAAAACCTGTCATTATTGCAAAAAACCAGGTCACGTGATTAACGATTGCCGAAAAAGAGCTTTCAATAACGGCAGAAAACAAACAACCCCAGAATCCACAAGCGACCAGGGAAACTCTATGTCGACCTCTCGAGACGGCGTCACGAGTGGTCAGACATACCAGGAACGCCAAGAGTAAATACTGAAATAAAATCAGTCGAGATTCGCACGGCAAAGTGCAGATTAAGTTCAAATACTTTAACGTATCTTTCGCCTGCTATATTAATATCCTCTAAGGATTTAATCAAAGTCAATACAATCTTTTTCGCGGATTCAGGATCTGAGCTCAATCTCATTAAACTAGAATGCACCCGGAAACCCGATTTAATTAACCCCACCATTGTCTTTGAATTACACGGAATCTCGGCAACGGATTTGCCTATGACTCTTGGACATGTCAAAATAGATATCAAAACAAAACTCGAAAATTTTCACGTCATAAACAACGATTTTCCTGTAGAATTCGACGCCATAATCGGACAGGAATTACTTGGTTTGAGTGGTGGCGCAATTGATTGGGAATCGAGATCAGTACGTATCAGGAGAGAGCAAATCCCATTTGCTAGTCCAGAATCGTTTCTTTTGAGGGCCCGTCAAAAGACGATGATGTTCGTAAAAGTGGGAAACGCACTCGAAACCGGATATCTACCCAAACTCCCCTTTCCTGACGGCGTATACGCAGGCGAAGCCTTAGTCACGAACGACAACGGTAAAGCTTATATTTACGCAATCAATACCCTGGATAAAGACATTAGAGTGGATGTTCCCGTAATTTCGCTGTATCCTTTCGATATGAGCACAGACGAGAACGATCAAACGAACGAAAGTTCCGCGAAAAATCAGACCCTAGAAAACACAACCGCTTCTCGGACGCGAGATAGCCGTGTTAACGGAGCAATAAACCTTTTGCGTCTTGACCACTTAAATGTTGAAGAGCGTAATGCCGTACTAGAACTTGTTGTTGAGTACGCAGACCTTTTCCACATACCAGGGGAAACTCTCAGATCAACAAACGCTTGTACACATTGTATCACGACAACTGACGAAATACCGATACACACAAGACAGTATCGTTTTCCACATCAACAAAAATCAGAACTCGACAAACAAATAGACAGTCTATTGAACCTCGACATAATTGAACCATCTAACTCTCCTTACAATTCTCCTGTTTGGATAGTACCAAAGAGAGACGACTCTCATGGTAACAAAAAATGGCGACTCGTCATCGACTTTAGAAAACTAAACGACAAAACGATTGGAGACGCGTATCCTCTGCCTCTGATAACCGATATACTCGATCAATTAGGCGGAGCCAGATACTTCTCTATTTTTGACTTGGCGTCAGGTTTTCACCAAATCCCTATGGATTCTCGAGACAAACATAAAACTGCTTTCACGACTCCTCATGGGCATTATGAGTTTACTCGCATGCCTTTTGGACTGAAAAACGTTCCCGCTACTTTCCAACGTCTAATGGACGTCGTGTTAAAAGGTCTCCAAGGTAACGAACTATTTGTGTATTTAGATGATATAGTTATCTACTCCACAGATATCGACGAACATCAAAGAAAATTTCGAAAACTTGCCGAAAAACTGCGCACAGCCAGGTTAACGTTACAAACCGACAAATGTGAATTTTTGCGAACGGAAGTCCGATATTTGGGACATTTAATATCAGCCGACGGATTGAAACCAGACCCAAAGAATATCGAAGCGATACAAAAATTCCAGGTTCCAAAAACCCCGAAAAACGTCAGAGAATTTCTCGGTCTCGCCGGTTATTACAGACGTTTCATCGAAAACTTCGCAAAAATCGCAAAACCCTTGTGCGATCTCACAAGTAAAAACGTTGATTTGAAATGGACTCCTGTACACCAGGAGGCATTCGAAATATTGCGCGATAAGCTCTGCACCGCTCCAATTTTACAATACCCTGACTTTTCCGAACCATTCATTGTTACTACTGACGCATCGAACATAGCGCTCGGAGCTATCCTTTCCCAGGGAAAAATCGGAGAAGACCATATCGTTTCAGCAGCCTCTAGAGTCTTGAACAAAGCTGAGAAAAACTACTCTACAATCGAGAAGGAGATGGCAGCAGTAGTTTTCGCGCTCAAAACTTTCAGACCGTACCTCTACGGCCGCCAATTCACGCTGTTCACAGATCACCGACCTCTCGTATGGGTGAATTCAATGAATGATCCTACATCGCGAGTACTCAGGTGGCGGGAAAGGCTGAAAGAATTCGATTTCAAAACTGAGTATAAACCGGGAAAAATCAACACTAACGCAGACGCTCTCTCGCGTAATCCCTACGTACTCCCAATTCATTTCAAATGGAAAACTCTAACACCTCCATACCAAAACGACAGGTATACACACCCGTTACCTCTCAGTAGAAGCTTAAGCGCGGCTGAATTCAGTCCACATAATGACAATTCAAAGAAACCGAGAGTCACAGAACTTCAAATTCAGGAACCTCCTACAGGAGCGATTTCCACAGTATCTGACACAATCCCAACTCCAGTATCAATTCAACCTCGGGAACAATCGTCTCAAAGTCAACCAAATCTCGAAAAACTCGCAATTACACCAGAAACAATGAATTCCGAGAATCTCGAAATAATACAGAAACAACAAAACCCCGAAATCTCACAACATCAACCAAATCTCGACAACCCCATAAGTCAACCAAAGCTCGAAACCTTATCGAATCAACCAAATCTCGACAACCCAATAAATCAACCAAAGCTCGATCATCCAGTAAGTTTACAAATCCAACCAAATTCCGAAAATCTAGTACCCTCGATGAAGTCAGCAAACTCAGAAAATCCAGTTATTCTCTCAGAGTCTCTAAAATCCACAAAGTCAGTAAACACGCAAATCTCAGAAGACCCAATAATCTCGCAAGGTCCAGAAACTCCTTTAAGATCTCGAAACCTCGAAAACTCTTCAATCTCGCAAAATCCCGCAATCCCAGCAGGTCAACCAAATCTAGAAAAACAAAAAGACCCAGTGAATTCAGATAATATCGTACATCTCACTACTAACTTAAATCAAGAAAGACACGTTACTAAACCTCGTCGTAAACCTCGCAAACCCTCCAGAAATCGATCGTTAATGATGCAATCCATGAACCTGAATTCGACAACATCATCCTCCAACCCTTCGTCTCCATCGGCGAAGTCCTCATCTTCCTCCGAAAGTGAAGATGATCCAAATTCAAACAGGATGATCATTAATACCTCTACCTCATCGTCAGAGGAGGACGAAAAGGTGAAAATAGTAACCTCCACGCCTCTCCAACCTCGAGCAAGATTCTATTCGCCGATGAAATCTAAAAGTAAAGGGATACGGTACTTCACCGGTTCCTCACCATATCCTAGAAAACGAAAAAACCCAAAATCAAAATCAAGAAAAACTCTCGATAACAAAAACAATTCAATCGCGAAACAAAAAGTACATACGGAAGTAATGGAACTTTCTACAATAAACGAAAACGAGACTAGGGCAAAAGACCTAGCCGCAACGCTCAATAAAAGCATGCAATTCAAAACCTCTGACGCAGAAGATATACAGAGAACACAAAATCGCGAACAAATTCTCGAGACATCACCTCTCATTATAGCACATTGTTCAGAACCTACCAAAATGGTTCCACAAATTCCTCTAATCAGAAGATCCGAACGAACCAAAAAGAAAAAAACCTGCTTTTGTTGTCCAGATGACGAAACACACCTCAAAAAACAGAGCAAACCAAACGCCCGTGAGGAAAGAAAACGGATCACACCTCCAAACATCGTAACTCCCGTAGAACCGGAAACCATCCTGGAACCTCCTGCAATACCGTCAACTTCTGCGTTACCACAAGATCAGGAACAAAGCATCGTAAAACCATCAACAATATCTTCGATCTCGCAGGAATCAGCACCAAATATCTCTAACGTCCAACCAACGTTCTCGACCCCACAAATTCAAGTATCAAACGTCTCGAGTTCCAATCCAATGTATTCCATATTGCAAAATAAAGGGTACAACACCTCGACCCCTGAAAACACAAAATCTATATTAATAGACGAAACTCAGAATAACACCAACTCCACAGTGCAAACGGTTAACGAAACACTGCGTACCACCCAGTCCAATTCGCTCACAACTCAAAATTTAACCGAAAACGTAATAGAGACAAGAGACAACATCGAAATGGTACAAGATCATTATATTTGCTTTATATCCGCAGACGGAACAGTCTCAAACGAATTTGGCAAAAGAATGATTGAGCTCGGATTACTGAAAAACCTATCCCCTTCAGAACGTTTCGAAGTGGGGCAAGTTTTAGTAACAGGCACGCCAAAAAGACGGGTTTTTGCACTTGTCATACAGGAAAACGACAAAACTCTCGTAACTCTAGGTAACTTTTCTAAAGCAATTCAAAACCTAAAAATTAAAGTAGAAGAACTCAATATCAAAAACGTTGCAATCTCAATAAAAAGAAACAACTTACAAGAAGCTAGCTGGCCAAAAATCAAAGAAATCCTTTCCGAAATCCTGAAAAATACAGACATCCAAATAAAAATTTGTAAAGACAAAATCACTATCCCTCCGGAAGAAGATAGGGAAGGAATAATCAAGGAAAATCATGGATCTCCTATCGCAGGACACAAGGGTGTTACCAAAACGTACAATCGAATCAGGCAAAAATATTTCTGGGAAAATCTGAAAAAACAGGTCGAAAACTACATCAGAAAATGCGAAAGCTGTCAAAAACGAAAACTTGTGCGAATAAAAACCAAACAACCCATGTTAATCACTGATACGCCTCTTTCGGCTTTTGACAAAATCTCCATGGGTATAGGGCATAATTAATCCTCCGTCATCACTCGGACACAGATACATACTGAGAATTCAGTGTAATCTGTCCAACTTCTCGTTCGCAATACCTCTAGTCCACGCTACAGCCAAAGAAATTGCTCAGGGATTTATCACCGGGTTCCTCGGTACTTTCGGCGTTCCCAAAGCTATCCTTACCGACCAAGGAACAGCATTTACGGGAAAAATAATGCAACAACTCGCAAAAAGTTTTAAATTCAAACACATCAAAACCACTGCGTTCCATCCTCAATCTAACGGATCTCTAGAGAGAAGTCACCAAGTTCTTGCAGACTATCTCAAACACTACACTAACAAAAAAGATTGGCATTTATGGTTACCTCTCGCAACACTCGCGTATAACACCAGCGTTCACGAAGGAACAAAAGTAACCCCACATCAATGTGTATTAGGAAAACTAGGTCGTGTACCGTCTGAATATTCCTATCTTGACGAACTCCTCACATACGAAGATCACGTGAAAAATGTCAAAAAACAAATAGAAGATGTCCAGAAGTTGGCAAAACAAAATCTTGAGCTCGCCAAACAAAAATCAAAAATCCGTTACGATAAAAAGATCAACCCCGTTGTTTTTAAAGTAGGTGAAAAAATATATCTAGTCAAAAACCAGAAATCCGGAAAGCTAGATGACATTTACCAAGGCCCGTATACTATTACCGCAGTTATCCCAGATAAACCTGATATCGAAATCGAACTTGAAAATGGTAAACGTAAAATTGTACACTGCAACCGGGCCAAAATCGCGCATTAACATCGAAAACACATTTCAGGTACCCATGGAGCACCTGAACATGAGGTTTGTCCTGGTCATCTTACTCTCCCTTTTGCAAGCAGGATGCTCACTGATCGCATATGATTGTGGAGCACCGGCAACAAACATCACAACTCTATCTCTGCTCGAAATCACAGAATGCGACATCCCCATTAAACATCCGGAAATCGTAAATACTCGCGTACAATTACTGCAACGAGTCGAATTAAAAAACGTTAGAGCAATACAATGTAAAATTGAAATCAAACGTAGAGTAAAACATTGTGGGCTCCACTCACACACGTCCGAAGTGCTAGGTGGTTACGAGGAATACATTCGTGTAATCCCCGAAAACACTTGTAGACGAATCCACGAATTCGGCTCTTTCGAACTTTAGGATATCCGTTTTGAACAAATCACCATCAATTCCTCTAATCGCCGAAGCCTGACCCTTACTGGCACAGTCGATAAAGACGGTTATTGTACGGGAGGTCAATATTCTGATCCGTACGGCACCTGGAAAAACGTACTCGTTACAGCTCTAGTATCCATCGATGTTTACGAGCAATTAGCCAAAGTTAATTTGGACAAAAACGAGGTTATTTTACATTCAGGCGTTCGCTGTAAACTTACCAAAGGCAACTGTTTAGATGCTGTTGGAGGGTTTACTTACTGGGATCCTATTCCCAAGGATCAATGCAAATGTCACAATTACGAAGTCCTTTACGAAGGTCCCGCAGAACGAGTGCGAAGCGGAATAACCGAAGACTCGAATGTTGAAATTTACACAATTACATCGTCCGAAGTCACTTTCGCCCTTTCTGCTAAACGAGAAACAAATTTATGTGGATATAAATTAATCGAAACAGAACATCCTAAACTCTTTATTATGGATCAAGCCTATGGCGAATTCTTTGCAAAAAACAAAATCTCGGTAATGAATATGGACATATTCGCTTACGTTAATTAAAAATTCGTTTATATGGTAAAATATTTCGCAACGCAAATCACAAATCTTTATAACGATGTCATAAGACAAGAATGCGAAATCGAAAAACAAGTTTTAAAGAACACTTTATCCTTTGCGTCATTTGCACCAACGGACTTCGCTTACTTTTACATGAAAAGCCCAGGTTACATGGCTCACGTTGCAGGCGAAGTCATCCGCATCATAAAATGCATCCCAGTTAGCGTAACAACTCGAGAAACGAACGAATGTTATCAAGAAATTCCAGTAAAAAGAAATAACGAATCATTATTTATGACACCGAAAACTCACATGTTAGTAAACACGGGACATCAAATCGAATGTAATCATTTTCTCCCTCCTATGTACTATATCGACAACGACTGGTATCAAGCTCTTCCACACTTGTCATTAACGAAGTCTCCGGGAACAATAAGTGCTGGAACAAAACAAACATGGAAATTTTCAACTCCCGCACATCTCGCAAAATCCGGAATTTACACCGAAAAAGATTTAGATAGCTTACGTACAAGCTTGATGTTCCCTGTAGAAAAAAAAAGCGGTTTTAAACACTCTAGCTAGGGGAGCATCGGGACAAAAACTCACGGACCAAGGAATATCAATTAAACACTGGGTTAACGAAAATATTATTCAAGAAGCTGTTGAAAAAACTTGGGGAAAAATGTACTCCTTTTTTAATACAGTAGGAACATTTAGCACAACCCTGCTAGGAGCATGGGTAACAATTCGAGCCATTAAACTCATTATCGACACTATAGTTCACGGTTACGCCCTACACACCATTTACGGTTGGAGCATATGGCTGGTCGGAGCTATATGGGATTCGATCACAAACTTGCTCCTACATCTCGGAAAACGCGACGTAAACAAGTTAATTCAGAGTAACACAGAAAATACACTCACTCAAGTAAATTCGCTCCCCGTAAACGTAAACAATGACACAAAACCCGAAAATTCTACGCAAACACCTGTGGAGACAAACACAATCACAATCCCTGTCGCACGAGCTCCCGAACCAGCTGTGCAAGCAGCCGCATACTTCCCTCTGTATCCACCTATCGACTCTCTGAGTACTCCCGTATGTGCTCCACGCATGAACACGAACGAGCAAAAAGGATAAGTTACCATCAAATCAATTATCATCAAAGACTTTCAGTTATCATAAAAGGTTACCAACGGTCAAATTTTTTTTACCATCAAAATTTACCGACGGTCGACTGTTTCGGTTACCATCGAATGTACCGACGGTCAACATTTTCAGTTAACATCAGATTTTACCGACGGCCAAATCTCGTTCAGATAAACACATACTTTTCTCAGCACATATTACAACGGCCAGCGCTTGATCACGCAAGCCGCAGCCAACAAAATATTCATCGCCACGGGTCGCACTCGACATTGCAAGCCCGCGGCCAACAAAATGTCTCCTGAAATTGGAAAAAGGGGCTCAAATAAAAGAAAACAAAAAACGCAATGATATAGAAAAAAAAACAGAAGATACAAATTTATTAAACAATCAATACAAAAACCATATAATAGTATTCTCCTTTTTTTTCTTTCCTTTTTGACTACTCCTTATCCTTTTACACAAAATTTAAGGAAAAGGAGGGGGGGGGTCGCGACAATTAGTCACGGTCATACGCCCCCAAAACCCCCCAAGGGGTGGACCACGTGGGATGACCCCAGTTGTCTTCGGGGTGGTCCATTCTCCATCTCCCCTCCACCATCCACTGGACGCCGTAAAAATCAAACTCCCCAATACCCCCATCCTGCAACCAGGAATTCATCCACCGACACCAATACCTCTCGCGCCGCACCTCCCGCATGGCAGCATAAAACGCCCGCAAACACTATAAAAAAAGAAAAACAACACAAATAATTAAATAAGAATTCCGACTCACAAAAAGGAAAAGAAGAAAAATAAATTTTATAAAACTCACCAAACAATTGCGACGTAAATCGTTAGCACAATCCATAATTTTCTTCTCTCTCCTTTTTCTTTTCACAAACTTGCACACCAAACTCTTTAAGGAGTTTCGGTAGTACTTTTGAAAATATTACCATGAACTCAATTTTTTTTTTCGTAAATGGCGAGTATACAAAATGTAGACGGTTCAAATTTCAAGTTGATCCACCACGTCGTTTTTTTGTAAATAATTTTCAAAAATTCGGCTTATACTCGGAAGTAAATGGGCGAAATATTCGTTTGGGCTGTAAATTCTTTTAAAATATTACCATTTGCATAAAATTTATGTCAGATCTGAATTACATCTGTATAATGATTGTCTACAAATTTGAAGAGGTTTTTCCATCTGGTTGATGAGATACAGGATAAAACACAAGCCTTTGCATGAAAATTACACATGACGACTTCCATCTGGATGCGATGGGAAGTGCATGCGCATGCGCATTTCTAGTAGTAGGTTGGCCAACCGTAGCATTGAACGCCACTTATAAAAGAAAATTTGGCGAGCAACAGTTGCAATCCTACAGAAATACAATGAGATTTTCTGTAGATCTTCCCTAGCGGGTTGTGCGATTTTGCAAACTGGTAAAGTCGAAAAAATCGGCTCTAATTTTGATTGGTAGCGATTTTTCATCTAAAGTCGCGTGATTCAAGAATAGATTAGTTGATCCTACTTACCAGTTATAGTTTGGATGGTTATTCGGTTCTTGCGGCCCCGCCCAATTCTCGCTACCAGTTTTATTTTCTCATTGCAAATGTAATCTTGCTTGATGGAATTGTGTCATAACAACATTACGAAGTATTGTATCGACAGTTACAGTAATTGTTGTAAGCCTTCGGTAAAGCGTTTGGAACTTGAAAAATCTGAGAATATCGTTAAGAAATACAGTTTGGACAGCTGATAAAGCGCAGCATTCATGGAGAATCACACCGTATCTTCAACAAAGATCGAGAACCGAGTAACCATCCAAAATAAAACTGGTAGCGATAAATGAGCGGAGCTACGAAAACCATAACCATCCAAAATATGAATGGTAGTAACTTACCAGTCCGACCAAAATCGCTTCCGTTCGATTCTGGAAAAATTGGTTACTAGTCAATATTTGAGACGAATTTTTCGACTTTACCAGTTTAGAATTACCAATCAAATTTTGGCTCACAGAACACGCTAGGGTTGCTACCAGATAAGTAGTACCGAAACGCCTTAAGGTCTCAATCGAGAATGAACTCCTACCTCCCACATAAGAAACGAAACGCGCAAAGACCAATAATGATCCCCACCTGTCTTGAGCGATAGCAAAAATTCTAAGGGAATCAAATAACATAAAAATAAGAATGACCGCGCGCGGACAACGAAACGCGCAAAGACCTATTATCAAATGTTAAACAACACCGCGAAACAAGCAGAGCAGTGCATCCAGGTGACATGCAACTCACGCAAAAACTCTAAACGAGTTATTAAAATATTATTCACGCAATACTCTTGGCGATCTTCGGTATTACATATTATAGTCATTTAATACATTTTTACAAAACTACAAACTTTACCTACCATTAATCAAAGTATGCAAGTCACGCACAAAACACATGTATTTTATTATAAAACAGATACACTCACTTCTGTATTACATTTAATAAAACATTTGTAGTCACTATCATAAAAAAAATAAATAAATAAATAAAAAAAAAATTAAAAAAAAAATAAATAAATAAATAAGAACCGCATGTAAATGGGTGAGTCATGGTATACAGGTGTTTTTAAGGGTCGTGAATTGAGCGGGACGCTCAATCTTCATGGTTGGGAGGTGTTACGTCCTAGCCGGTACAATTAAACCCATGCGCATCAATATAACGCGTTCGGTCGGTATCTCACTCTCAACAATCGATAAAGTACCAACACATTTCCTATACACCTCTTACCATCACTCATCGATCATAAACGCTTATGTAATTCTACAATATCATATATTCTCGAGTATCGGGTAAATTAACCTAATATAGATGCAGAAATTGAAACTACAGCCACGCATAAACAGATGGATACCCTGTCTGACTATATTTTTTCAAATTCCATTTATTCATATTTCTTTCCAACAAAAGGCTTGAGCGATACCCCTGCTCGAATAACCCTAGTTATAAGCAAGCTCATTATTATTCTCCGAACATTAACTCGAAACCATCCCCCTTTTTACAGGTATTCTCCACGCAAGGTGACGATCTCACGTCACCTTCGCGTGATCGAGATAATCCCCTCTACTAAAGCAAACCGTTTTACAAAAAACCAAAACCAATCAAAATCAACTACAGTTTGCAAACTCCGCCTTACAGAAGCGGGATGGTTAACCCTCTGCAAGACTCGAGGGAGTTCTCGTTCAACCTTCGTAGAGTCACAATCTCGAAATACTAATTCTCCGCACTTCTCGAACTTCTTGCGAAAAACCGAACTCTGCAACAATACGCACTCTGTAAACTACCAACGAAGGTTTGAACCAACAAAAGAAATCCATATTCTACAAGTGAACTAATCCAAATAAAACTTATGTTATCGGTTGTTTAAATATACAAACCCAAGTTTTATTTTATTTCTATCACCCAAGAGAACCTCGTTCACCTCATCAATATCCGAACTTCTCCTCATTAAATATAAATTGTGCGAGGAATTCGCGAGTGATCTACCAAAGACTCACTTGTGCGAAACATCTATTCAAAGGTTTCGCGCCCTATCTCTGAGCACTTCGCGTCTTCATCCAATATCTCCCTCTCGGGACGTAACATCTGATTGTGTGACGGGCGCGTAAGGGACTAGAGAGAGGGTAAGTTCTACGCGCGATCTGGCTTCACTGGACTCCATTACAAATTTGTTACTTCATATTAACAAAAGGAAACAAACCCGCGATACCGATAGCGAAAATTCCACCCCCCTTCAAGAAATTCAGGTCAGTGCAGAAAACAATAAAACAAACGCCGAACCGCACGGGGGTATATACCCGACGTGCCCACCAAGGGTCGACACGGAACCACCGTTGAGTGACGTACAGCTCTGCCGACCATCGCCACATCCGATAATCGCAAATAACAAAAGAAACACCGACATCTAACCGATACCGCGACAAAAATATCACACCAACGACGCGAGGAATAAAACGAAGTCATTGCACTCATGAAATAACGACGAAGAAGTAAAGAAATGAAAGCGAGAACAATCTCAAGAGACTTATAAATATATTCGGAACATATAGGAAATAACTAGACTTTCAGAATAAAGAAATAACATATTTTTGCAATTGCCATACGAAAATATTTTATTTTAAAAATGAAAAAAATATATAATATACAATAATAAGCCGTAATCTAGTATAAATCAATGTGCGCGAATACACACTTCTCGAAAGTCATACAAAATACGTGAACGCATAGACGTATACGGAATTTATACGCATACTCAACAAACCGACATATACACACATTACAACATCACATAAGACAACAAAGCATTATTCAACGAACATTCAATTTTTTTATATATATAAATCAACAATAACAACTTCGCGTCTTTTTGGACTGACAGTAACGAAAACGTTACATCAGTCAACTAATAAAACAAAACGAAAATAAATGTAAACACCGGATTGAATCCGGAGTTTCCATCGACGTAGGCAACAAAAAAAATACGAACGTCGGATCAGAATCCGATGATGCCAGAACAAAAGACGAAATACGGACATCGGATCAGAATCCGATGACCCCAACGGTTTACACGACAAACAGATGAGTGTAACATCGGATCAGAATCCGATGAGCCCAGCAATACGCAGTAGAAACGAAATACGAACATCGGATCAGAATCCGATGATCCCAACGATGTACACAGCAAGCAGATGAGTGCGACATCGGATCAAAATCCAATGAGCCCAGCAATACGCAGTAAAAACGGATACAACATCGGATCAGAATCCGATAAGTCAAACGGTGTACGCAATAGATAGACGTCGCGAGAATAAAAATTAATCAGAACAACATTAGAACAAAATCTAATGTGGCCCCAAAGAACGAAGTACAGCCGAATTAAAAAATAAACCAACCGACCACAGGAAGGAGAAATACAAAGGAACGTTCTCGCGCAAATAAACACAAATCCGAATCATATTACTTTAAGATAGAAACAAATTTATTTGTTAATACAATTCCCTTTTTTTTACATTTATTCCCTCCCACAAAAGCGCTAAATACATAAACGAAATCGCTACAAGGTCGATGTTTCTTGCGGCGGGGGCGATGACCGCGTCAATCCCGGTCGTAGGCAGCCATAATTCCTTCGGGCGTATACCAGGCGGGATGATCCCAATCCTCCTCGGGATGCACCTGGCCCCAGTGACCCTCCATCAGCCACCTCAGACCGAATGGATCGAATTCAAAGGCCATTCCGTCCAATAAATCGGCGTTGGCACGGAGTCTTGCCCTCTCATTTCTTCTATGACCAATCTTTTTTGGGCAAATTTGGAATGACTGGAAAAAAAAAACAAATAAATAAATAAAAAAATTTTAATTAATAACATAAATTACAAACCACATTTCAACACAACCAATAATACGAATTCCGAATTAAGATTTACTTATACTTACTTCCTTGAAAAGAGAACAGAGCTCGTACACTCTTTTGCCCAAGATTGTAAACTTCGACATTTTTTTTTAAATTGATTTTTATTTTTCCTTTTTTCTGGAAAGATGGACTTTTTGCAGGAGATGCTTTTCGGTTTTGAAGTCCATCCCCAAAACCCAGAGCTTATACAGCCTGTCCCAAAAGGGTCGAAGAATCTCTGAAGGGGTGGTAGATCTCAAAATTCTGAATCGAAAAGTCCTCAGCGGTTTTTGGATCCGATGCACCCCTGATGAGTTATTAATAATTAATGATAGCCAATAATACGCGTGGGCTGGGCGGCGCGTGGTGGTGTGCGTGTGATGGTGTGCTCGGTTGCACCGCGAGAGGCAGGGCTACGCTGCGTGACGTGGACATGTGTGTGTGCATGGGTGTGAGGGCCCAGGCTAGGCAGCACGCGTTGATTGTATTGAAGGAGAACGCAAAAACAATAAGTAGCGCACCGCGATGAAACATTTTTATAAGAAATGGATGATAAATGAATGAAATGAATTTATGTGGAATTGTAAATCCTTAATGGAAAGCGAAATTTCTACTGAAGACGTTAAAATTCCAATTATTTATTTACTTAAACTAAAAATAAACATCAGCTTCGCGTTTTCTCATACGATATTTTAACATTATTGATTGAATACAAAAAAGAAATTATGCGCATGAATGGTCGAATTTTACGCATGCTAATTAATTTATTTACATGATTTTCCGACTAAGTTAGTTGATAAGTGATATAATCAACTCGATCAATGACTCTTTCTCCTTACATCTCGAACGAATCGTCTCGAGATAATTGAATTTAAGGTGTTTCTCAAGAGGGAAATAGCGAATATCCTGACAGGTAAAGATTTTCACAACTCTCGACACGGAGAAATAGAAATTTCAACATTTCAGTCTGTGAATATTTTACAAAATGTGTTAGTTTCAACAAATCATCATTTGCAGACATTTTTAGGGTTGAAGAGTGGATAAAATCCTCTCCTTAAAATTTCAAGCATCCCTTTGAACGGTGAGTATGTACATGTAAAAAATATTAGAAATACATTTTTTTGCAATGATTGATCATCATTTACTGTTATTCGTGTTGTGTAATTATTATACAACACAAACAACGTCAGTACAAAAATTTCAACACAACATCTCATAATTATTATTCTTCGGGATCCTCGGAGGTGTCAGGTGTATTTTTATAACTTTTGAATCCTTCGAAATACATAATAACTCACAAACATCTGCACGGCAAACAAAATTGTGTTCATAAATTTATTTAAATTCACAACAATCGTTAAAAAAAATTATTATGTAAAAACAAAAAGAAAAAAATTACAACGAACTGCTAAAACTGTAAGACTAAAAATTGAAAAATGTCAAAAATTCATAGCAGTGTTTCAGCAATTATTAGAATAATTTTTTTTCCAACGATTGGTGTGAATTTAAATAGAATTCAGAACAATAGAAAGATTCAAACGTTATAAAAATGCATCCGGCACCTCCGAGGATCCCGAAGAAAATAATTAGGATATGTTGTGTTGAAATCTTTGTACTGACATTTTTTGTGTTGTATAATAATTACATAACACGAATAACAATAAATGATAATGGATCATTGCAAAAAAAATATATTTGGAACATTTTTTACATGTATACATACTCACCGTTCGAAGGCATGCTTGAATTTTTAAGGAGAGGATTTTATCCTCTCCTCAACCCTAAAAATGTCTGCAAATTATGATTTGTTGAAACTAAATACATTTTGTGAATTATTCGCAGACTGAAATGTTGAAATGTCTATTTCTCCGTGTCGAGAGTTTTGAAAATCTTTACCTCTCAGGATATTTGCTATTTCCCTCTTGCGAAACACCTTAAATTCAATTATCTCGAGACGATTCGTTCGAGATGTCCCCTACAGCATGAAATATTGCCACAATATTGTAGAAATAATCCATTGCAAGATTGGAATATTTCACGCAATATTGCAACAATATCCCAGAAACATTTCAATGTCCGCTTTTGCAACTTTTTGTTCAATATTGCTGAAATATTACTTGAAATATTGCTGCAATGTTACCTGAAATATTTCTGCAATATTTCTCAAAAGTTTAATTTTATGTTCGAATGACATTTTTGGTGATTTATTATTTCAAGCAAATTAATATTGAGTTTCTATTATTTTGTTTTTGTATTCTTTTCGACAACGGCAATAACAACAATAAAATACAACGGACAGCCTTAAAAAAAATGAATCGTGTCTCCTCAAAAGTCATCGACGAAGTTTTCATCGTCCATACTCTCCACATTTTCTGCTGGTTGAAGCCGGGCTTGTCGCCGATTTATGCGCGTTTGGGCTTGCGCAAGCCACTTCGAAATCGCATCGACAAACTGCGCCTCCTGCATATCCTTCAAAAGTAAACGCAGAGTTTCTGAAAAGGACATTGTAGAATAAAGTTATTACTGTATATACAATTTTTCATTTATTGGGATCAGAAATATTACTTACGTCGTATCAACTTTGCTGTCTTCAAGTCTCTGAAAACTTTTTTCTTCTGACGACCGAGCCAACTATACTTCACGGCAAGATCGTCGCTGAAAAGCATTGCGCAAATTTGGAAGACGCACGTCGTAATCTTTCCCGGTCCAATCGTTTTCAATACTCCGATCTATAAAATCCATGCTTACGTCAGAATACATATTATTAACGCTATTACTCACAATCATTATCCATTGTCGCTGGTCCATTTTATGAGCAGTAATGTGATGGACGGCATCTCGAGACTGGTGAAAAGATATGTTTGTAAATTATATATATTAATTGTATATTATATATATAACTTTATATATATAATTTTTTAATTTATATGTATGTGTATATATTTATGTATGATATTTAAACATATATATATGCTCATACGAATCAAGTGTTTATTATGAAAGAAAATCAATATATAATCAATAATACATAATCATTTAAATTTTCAATACTAAAAATAACATTCAATCAATAATTTTCAATGGAAGTCTCACCATTTTCATAAAGAAAGCCTTGCATTCCAATTTTTTTTCAAATGCAGCCAATTCTGCATCATTGCACATTTGCGAAATCTCCTCATCGAAAACCGCGATTTGATGTTCTTCCGGCCTTTTTTCCAATACAATCCTCTTCTTGATATCTTTCAATTCACCCAGAGCGTTAGCCATTGATTTCATCATAAACGTACGGAAAACTACAAAAAATTGTAATTTATTATCCAGTTACTAGAAAGATACTAAAAAATCCTGTGTTCGTGTTTCACATTTTTCATTCACGTTTCTTTTTATTGTTTTGTACATTTAAAAAGAGGGCATACTTCATTCGACTTAATGTTTGAAACGTACGAAATAGGAAAGTAGCTAAATCGAAAAGGTTTTACCCGAACACATGATTTTATGGTGAACGTGTATTATATTCGTATATTTACCTGCCGTAGAAACGCAGAATTCTGCTTGTTTATCAACGTTACGAGCTGTGGATATAATTTAATTCTTTAATCAACATATTCTGTAATCTTTCTTCTAATTCTTTAGTCACAAAAAAAGTAAAAACTTCAAAATCGAAATACCTTTGGAATGTTCAGTCTGCGTATTGAAGCCGAACGAACTTTCGTTGACTTCTGCGAATGACCGATGCGCTTGTGGCAAAAGACTGTTATTATTTTTTGGTGTTGATGTATCCCCTCTTTGGAAATGAGTTGCGACTGGAATTTAAAAAAGTCATATTTGTTTAATTCAAAATAAAAAACGATTTGTAAACACAACAAATATTGTTAGGACTAAATATATCAAAATGAATTAGCTTTTAAAATACATTATTAATAAAATGTGCGCAAATGTATTATTTTTAGTAAAATTATATTTCAAGTTACCTGTCAACTCTTTCTGCTCACATGCATTTTTCGGAGAGGAAATCTTTCTTATTTCATGGGTCAATTTTGGTAGTGCCGTCAAAGTTTTTTTTCTTTGCATGTTCTTCTCATTACCAACGAGTAATCTTTTTATTGGCGGCGATGGTGATGGGGTTGTCGTTTCATTTTCCTCATCATCGCTAATGACAACTCTAGCTTTATTCCTTCTTTGTTGTTTCCGCAAGTCTCGTATCTCTTCGTTTGATAAAACGGCTGAATCGATTAAAATCGAGTTGTCTTCGGCCTCAACGAGTTTTTCTTTTGCACGCGACCAGCCATCTAAAAGGGTACATGGCAATTTATTTCACAAGAACGAAAGCTTGATTTTTATAATTAAATACAATTTCATTCTTACCCGTTGAAGCGAACCATCGAAAAATTGTGCATGTAGTCCAATTGTCATCGTCAATTGGAATCTCGGCTTTAACAATGAGTTTTTCGAGGTTATGTAGCGATTTTACGAATTGTGGCCAAATGCTGGTTTCTTTTTTATCATCCATCCAGCACGATGGAATAATTTGAAGACCATCTTCATACTGGACGATAGAATATTTTTTTAAATTTTCGCGATTATTTGTCATTTTTCGCAACAGAGTAGAAAAGAATAGCGGAACGTTGTTCATACACACACTGACACACACTACCGCACACTGCCGTGCCAATTGACGCAGTGTAGCGCGCATGCTTGCGACATCCGAGTGCGCTTCCGCAATTTTCGTTTACATCGATCAAGAAATGCATGAGATATAATTGAAGAGAGGCACTCAGTTTTTTTTCTTATCTTCGTCGTTACTAATTTTTTAGGTATCTTTCTCGTGACATGCCAGTAATTACTTACGTGTCGAGTTCCAGCACAAATATCGTTTTGGTATTATAAAATCAATATTCTTGGATTCGGATATCAATATAATCGGCAATATAACGTTTCTGTCGTTAATTGCCAATGTGGTGTGCTTAATTGTATTCAGAAAGTATATTCGTATGTATTTTATCATTTTTATTTCATAATCTTCATATCTTTCATATAACAATGTTGGATGAATAATGGTGCTGTTGTAGGAATGACATCTCATCTTACGCATAATTTCATTTTTAATTGTTCTATCATTGAATATATGAAAAATTGGAGCTGCCCTAACAAAAAAATATAATTTTTTAGTTTTTCAGGTGTTCTTTTTGCCGATTTGTTTGGTGCACGATCATCAAGCATGCTGGAGCCAAACAATAAAAGAAGAAAATTCCTTCATGAGTACAGTTCGAGACATAGAAGAAGAATTCTAAAGGAGTACATTGACAATGTGAACAAAGAAAGTGTTTCTCAAAGTGAGGAATCAAATGCCGATACAAGCTTTGATACAACTATAGGAAATAACAATCGCGAAGTTGCCTGTAGTGACAATACGAATCCAATATTTTCCGGAGATTCGTTGGCTGAGGAAGAGTTTCATAATAATTCTGGTGGCGATGCCAATTATAATAACACATGTCTTTCATCGATATCTAACGAAAATATTGCAGAATCCCAAGGAGAATCTAATACAAACGATGATGTCACAAGAACTGGCGATTTTTTCGATGATAATAGCGCATCTGAAGAAGATTTCAGTAATGAAGATAGTAACCATGGTGATGATTTATCAGATTTCAACGATGAGGATAATGAAAGCGTAATCCTATCTTTCATAGATAATTTACGGCAATGGGCACTAACGAATCATATTAATCTCAAATCGATAAATGCACTACTGCAGCTGTTACCAGAGATTATTACAAATTATCCGTTGCCAAAAGATGCCCGAACATTATTACAAACTCCAACGCAAGTTAAAATTACAAAAATCGAAGGTGGAGAGTATTTGCATTACGGTATAGAACCACTACTAAATAGTATACTTCAAAAATGCGACATTGATGGTTTAGTGGTAAATAATATACAGTTTAGTTTGAATATTGACGGACTGCCATTGTCTAGATCGTCAAATCATTGCTTTTGGCCAATTTTATTATCTGACAGCATCTTCGGGTTAATCCACGTTGTAGGAATTTTTTATGGACAAGGAAAAGCCGAGTCGGCGAATGAATTCCTTGCGGAATTTGTCAATGATTTAAAACCTATCGTGAGTGACGGATTTCTCCATAATGGACGTCATATTAATATAAAACTTTCTAAATTGGTTTTCGATGCACCTGCAAAATCATTTGTTTTATACACAAAAGGACATACTGGGTTCTCGAGCTGCTCTAAATGTACAATCATTGGTAAGTCTGTCAATCGTACGACTTGTTTTCCGTATACCCAAACAAAGGATACCTTAAGAACCGATGAAGATTTTATACAACAGCGAGATAAAGAATATCATCGTGGTGTCACGGTGCTATCAAACATTCCAAATGTGGGTTTCGTATCTTCTGTGTGTCTTGATTACATGCATCTTGTATGCCTTGGTGTCGTAAAGAAACTATTGCTTCTATGGCTAAAAGGTCCACTCAGCGTGAGACTTGATTACACGTTAATCAATCAAGTTTCTGAAAAGTTAGTTCTTTTAAAAGATACCACACCTCGGGAGTTTGCGAGAAAACCAAGAAGTCTTTCGGAAATACACTATTGGAAAGCTACTGAATTCCGACAATTTTTATTATACACAGGGCCTATTATTTTGAAAGAAATTCTCGACGAAGACTTGTATACATTTTTTCTAAGCCTTCATGTCGCAATCATTCTATTAATTAGCCCGAAATTATGCCGAGAACATAAACTTTGCCGAAAAACTGCTAGATTTTTTCGTTGAAAACTTTCAAATTATTTTTGGTGAGCAATATGTATCGCATAATATTCATAATTTAATTCACTTAAGTGGAGAAGTTCGCCGCAATGGGCCGTTAGATAATTTCAGCAGTTTCGCATTTGAAAGTTTTTTGGGATCTTTTAAACAATTGATACGAAAAGCTGAAAAACCGTTGCAACAACTAGCGCGGCGTTATGGAGAGCAACAATATGCCTCAAACCACTGTCGTCATGCAAATCGTACGACCAAGAATAGAAATAAATTATTACTCTCACAGCGACACAGGGCAGGGCCACTTCCAAACAACTTGAAAAACCAAAAAGTAAAACAATTTAAAAAATTCGAAAACGAAAAAATGTACCTTCATGTTGATCAAAAAAATAATAATACGGTAATGATTGCGAATAATAAGATTATCAGAATAGATAATATAGTTCAGGTCGACGGAGAAATATTACTCATTGGGCGCTTTTACGAACGTACGGGTACTATTTATGAAAACCCATGCTCTTCGGACAACTTCGATATGTCCATTGTTATTTTAAAGGATTGCATAATAAGTGTTTATAATATAAATGAGGTGACGCACAAGATGTGGATAATGCCCAGACAACAAAACGATTTTTTTGCTATGCCCCTGAGACATTTTGAGGAATAAATGTTTATATGTTTTCTAAGAGGAAAATTAATATATTGAATATTTGTGTTGTTCAAGCGAACATAAAAATAAATATCTTTTCTCATCTGACTGCATTTTTTCATTAATACAGTTGTTAAATACTATTTTCATACTGAAATATAATAGTTCAATAGACGTATGCATATATAACAATAATGATATGTAATTGAATATGATTATTATACTATTATACCTCAGCAATAATCATTGTTGTGATAATTGGATTAATCAAATCTTTGTTAAATGGGTACTTTTTAATCATTTGTAATAACAATATAATTTAATCCACAAATTTCATGATACATAATATTTAAAATTGAAATCCTGTTGCAATGTTCCAGTAATATTGCCTTAACATTGCTGGCAATATTAGGATGATATATTGTGCTGCAACATTACTATAATATTGCAGCAACTTTCGAAATATTCCATGCTCCTGTAATATAACTGCAATATTGACACAATATTTCATGCTGTAGGGGGTAAGGAGAAAGAGTCATTGATCGAGTTGATTATATCACTCATCAATTAACTTAGTCGGACAATCATGAAAATCAATTAATTGGCATGCGTAAAATTCGACCATTAATGCGTATAATTTTTGTTTGTTTTCAATTAATAATGAAAAAATATCGTATGAGAAAACACCAAGCTGATGTTTATTTTTAGTTTAAGTAAATAAATAAATGGAACTTTAACTTCTTCAGTAGAGATTTCGCTTTCCATTAAGAATTTACAATTATACATCAATTAATTTCATTCATTTATCATGCATTTTATATAAAAATGTTTCATTGCAGTGCGCTACTTATTGTTTTCGCGTTCTTCTTTAATACAATCAACGCGTGCGGCCTAGCTTGGGCCCTCACACCCATGCATACACACACGTCCACGTCGCGTGTCGTAGGCCTGCCTCTCGCGGTGCGGCCGGGCACACCGTCACACGCACACCACTACGCGCCGCCCGGCCTACGCGTATTATTGGCTGTCATTAATTATTAATAACTCATCAGGGGTGCATCGGATCGAAAAACTGCTGAGGACTTTTCGATTCAGAATTTCGAGATCTACCACCCCTTCAGAGATCCTTCGACCCTTTTGGGACAGGCTGTATATTAGACTCGTCCAAAATTAAAAAACAAACAATTTCAAATACGTAGGGTAATGGTAAAAAAATTAAACTAATTCAAGCGTCAATGATATTTAATATTACAATAGATAAAATAATTGTTAATATGTGACTACAAATATACATACATATTGGTTTTTCGCTCGAAATTACATAACTACATTGTATTTAGAGACGTGGCAGCGTCTGGATACCAAGTAATCGAAAAAAAAATTTGTATGACCTGACGTCCTAGGTCTGCTACGGATATTATACAAGAAAATAGACTTCCGGCTGTCTAACAAGAATTTAAATCACGCATGTTTCCGAAACCGTTCTCCAAATCGAAAATGTAATGACAATTCACCGATTCGATATGATTTTTTTTCTTTCCATTAAGCCTAATTAAAACACGATTTGCTCATCAGATATGTGCAAAATCATAATTTTGAGCTGATTTCTTCTCTACTACATTTCAAAATAATATATACAACAAAATCGTTTTGTCGCGAAGAATGGCAAATCGCCGAAAAATCAAAACATCCATACTGAATGTCAAAGTCTTTTAACCTTTTCCGATCTCAATGTCTTAACGCTTGAAGAATTTTTTTTTAGTTTCTCTTGTAGTTCCCTTAAATGTACACCAAGTAATTAAAATAGGGGCTTTCTTCGGAAAGAATTTTTTTCAAATAGTGTGAAAAATTAAAGTAACATTCTCCAAAAAAAAAGAAAGTCAAACTTGGTATGCATAGAACTTCTTTTTCTTAATCATGCACGCCAAGTTTGATTTTTTTTTTTTTTTTGAAAATGTTGCTTACATTTTTCACACTATTTGAAAAAAATTCTTTTCGAAGAAAGCCACTGTTTTAATTACTTGGTGTACACTTAAGGGAACTACAAGGGAAACTAAAAAAAAATTCTTCAAGCGTTAAGGCTTTGATATCGGAAAAGGTTAAAAGACATTGTATTGTCGAGGCTTCTTCAACTCAAAGTTACCTCGTCTTTTCGTAGTCTCCGATCGGTATAATGGTCAGGGAACGAATGCGCGAAAATAATGAGCGAAACTTGATCCGGTGAATTACTTTTTTCTTTATTTGATTGGTGGGAAAAGCCTTTCGGCATAAAAACCCACACACGATTTTCAAAGAATTATTATTATTTTTGTAATTTGAATTATCTCGGAGGATCTCGAGCCGTGACCGTCCTCGTCGATCTTTTTTATCGTAGTAATTTATTTTTGTTGAGAATCTCGAGCTGTTGCTGTTCTCATTTCTATGACAACTCGATCAAGTAGATCGAGTTGTGTTTTTCGTCAATCTCGATTGATTGGATATGTGTCATGACTGCCTTCTTGCGAGCATTTGTCACGTTAGCGCTTACGGTTGTTTTTTGTGCTTAACGCCGCCTATGTTCCTGTAAGCCGAATCTAACAACATGAGCTTCGAATGTTCCTAACAATCTCACCTCCGTTGGGAGTGTTCACGAGCAAGTAACCGACTGAGTCGTGTGGAAAATTTTAATTGCATGTGATGTGATGATATTTTTATGTGATGATTAATTACAACATGCGATAACAGCCGGTTTTGACAATTGATCGGTTGATAATCGGTTTTGACAATCGAGCTTGACCCACGATCAAGGCACCGCGCGTAAAGCGAACGAATTTTGTCAAACAGAGGATGGCAATGGGCAGAGTGAAGTCGTGTTTCGTTTGTATATTCCTTGCGTTGATTTCACGGTGACTACTCGGACCACTTTGTCAACCCCCAGATGTAGCTCAATCACCCGTCCGAATCGCCAGTGCAGCCATAGCTGATTTTTATCGATCAGCAATACTATAGCATCTTGTTGGATGTTGGCGGATGGCTTGATCCATTTTTGTCGCCATCGACGCCAAAATTCCTGTCTTGTTTTGGTGATTGGTTGCCATGAAGTTAAACGATTGTCTGGAACATGATAAAACTCATTTTCCGGCAACATAGTGAGGGGTTTGTCTGTAAGGAAGTGCGCGGGTTTTAAGGCGATAGAATTATTTGGATCAGTAGAGATGGGACACAACGGGCGCGAATCCAAAATTGCCTCGATCTCTATTGCTAGAGTGCCTAGCTCTTCGTAAGTAAACAAGAGATCCCGCAAGACTCGTTTGAGATGATGTTTGCAAGATTTTACAGCATCCTCCGATAGTCCTCGAAATGAAGAGACAGAGGTGGATTAAAGTGCCATTGAATTCGTTTATTTGATGTAAATTCGTACAATCGCGATTGAAATTCGGCCGAGTTTCTTAATCCGTAGACTTCGCGGAGTCTACTATTGGCCCCAACGAAGTTTGTGCCGTTATCAGAGTATATATGAGCCGGAATATCTCTACGGCAAATAAACCGACGTAAGGTTGCGAGAAACGCGTCCGTAGAGAGATCGCTTACGATTTCGAGATGAATAGCCTTGGTTAACATGCAGATGAAAACGCAACCGTATACTTTTTCGCTACCACGATTTCGATGTTTTTTCTGTTTGATGAACATAGGGCCGAAGTAATCGACTTCTGTTCAGGAATTACGAGGTTTTCGTAATTCCTGAATTATTGTTAGTTATCGCGGGAATGCACGAGCGAGTCGAGCCAGGCAATTACTCGTGGCAGCCGCCGACGGCGCCACTTTTCGGGGCATTTCCTCTCATCGATCGCGTGATCGCTCGGCTTTTCCTTTTCTCTTCCTCATTCTTTCTTCATCGATCTCACGGACCACACGCATCGTCTCCCGTGGATTTTTGCATACGGGAAATTTCTCTGTGATTTGTGAATTCTTATTGCGGGCTAACCATTCGGATCGGGAAATAGTTACACACGAGTTTTCGGGATAGTCTTTCTCACAAGTTTGCTGGGTTAAAGTATCTCTTAACGGGCGGATCGCCGAAATCTCGGTCGATTCGATTCATCGGGTCGGGCCGCGTCGCGTTACCGGCGTCGGCCATTGTCGTAACAATTTCAGGCACGTCGCACGCGGTCGACAATTTCTCACCGGTTTTCGGGCAATTCTCACCTCTATTACCCACGTACTTTTCTGTAGTGTCATACTTTATAGAATATATTTTTTGTTACCATTTTCTTGAACCGTTGAGCTTGTGCCTTTTACTCTCCACCTACTGTTACGTCCCAGCTCTCACGCTCGAACTCTTTTTTTAGCCCCCATTAAAAAAAAACACGCAATACCCACAGTAGGTACTTGCAGGGCACACATCTATTGGTATCTTCTTTCGGCGAAGCATATGTAGTCACTAAGTGCACCCAAATTTACGACAACCGTAAAATACCCCTCTTTCAAAAACTCAAAGCACGTGCAGCGTTCTACTTTTTACTATTAGACTCTTCTCAATATAAAAAACCACTGCATACAAATTCTTTTACAAATTTAGTAACAAGCCTCCTCTGAGATTGACAGTGGACATTTCCTCGAAAAGTCGTAAAAGTTAAAACAGGGCACGGGAAGAACTCTTCAAGTGTTTTCCCACAAGCAGCATCTTTTCCTCCTTTTCTAATTATCTTTCGAAACACGCATAGGGTACAACATAAACTTTATAATATACCGCCTTTTATTTTCGAACTGCGACAACTCCTATCCAAAGTCATAAAACGCTCGAGCCCCAAAAACAAAAGTCAGGAAACCCCCTCGAAAAGGGTCAACGACTCCTAGACGCAACGCGTGCGTCTATGCGTCGCCACGATAAAAACTCGTAAAACGAAATCTCTATACGCTGCAATGAAATATCCAAATGCAGCTCAACAACTTTGTAACATTCAAAATAGAGAGGGCTGTTTCCTCCCACCGTGTAACGGGTGAATGCCCTTTTTTGTTAATCCGTGGGAGACGCGAATCATCTCCCACTACCTAGATCAAAACTTACTATATAAACTCCGTATAAGTTACAACAAACGCTTCACTTCGATAAAAAGTTTACTCTGTTCACGTCGTCGTAACGTCCGTTAAAATCCAGATCAAATTTACTTTGAAATTATCCGGACTTCGACCGAATTATTAAAACTCGATCGACGAGACTGAGATCTCTCAATCCGCGATAATCCGAACTATTATCGACAAACAATACATTGTACCGAACTTGTAAAACAATAGTGATTGAAATATTAAATAAAACTCTGTTAATTTGTTAAATCGGCTAATATTTTATTCGGGAAATTACTCAAAGATTTCTCCGATCTAAAAACCTCCAAAACATCTCCGAAGAGTATCGGGTATAAAAACCTACATTGATAATAAATTTGTGTTTCGCGAGTTGCGGACCAACCAACAGACTCTCCGGCGAAAGATATTCAAATCTTCGCGCTCCAAATCCGGTGGTCACAAAACTCGTTCTCGATCCCTCTCTCGGGACGTAACACTACATCAGATCCCTTCACAAACAAACTCCTTTCTGGTAAACTATTCAGTGCTTGTGGATGATTTGAGGCCCATTGACGTATTTCGAATCCACCGCATTTTAATATTTCGATTGCTTCATCTCGAATTTGTACAATCTTCTCGAGCGTGTCTGCTCCAGATAATAAGTCGTCAACGTACAAGTCTCGTATCAAGGTTTCAGCTCTAGTTGGAAATTCTGCACGTTCATCATTCTCGAGTTGATGGATTGTTCGTGTTGCCAGAAATGGCGCTGACGAAACTCCGAACGTCACCGTTTTTAGTTCGAACACCTTTATTTTCATATTTTGTGTCCAAAATATTCGTTGATATCGACGATCCTCACGATGCGCCCAAACTTGTCGGTACATTTTTGCGATATTAGCAGTTATCACGTATTTGTGGTTTCTAAATCGTAGAACGTGTTCGAATAGTTTTAGTTGAATAGTCGGACGACCATTAACGTATCGTTCAACGAGATTCCCTTGTTTGTTTTGGCTGATGCATCAAAAACTACTCGAGTTTTGGTAGTTGCACTCGTCCTTTTTATCACTGTCCGATGAGGGAGATAGTACCCAGATTGGGGTTCATCAGTGACTAACGGCATTCGTCCTAAGTCGAGGTACTCCTTCATAACTCGATGATATTCTTGGTCGAGACTCAAATCTACAGCTAATCTTTTTTGTAGACTCATGAATCCCTGAGATCTTGTTTTGTGTTATGGAATAGCAATCGAACCGTATATCGTCCGGATGATTTGCGAATAACATTTTGACTGAAGTGATTCCCACAATCGAGAGCTTCTGATCTCTCGATTCGACTCTTGTCAGCATCGTCTAATGCCCAAAACCTTGCGATTTGTTTCTTTAATTCAGTCAGTTGGCATACCACTCAATCTCTGCATCGACCTTGTATTCGACCTTTGAATCTGTCTTGCCACCTGTAACCGCCCAGCCGAGTTGAGTTTTTTTAAGAAAGAGGTCACAACCATCGTTTGACAAGTCGCATTGCCCGATCGAGAGTAGAGCCAATGTTGCTCCCGACCCGAGAAGAACATCCACTCGTTGTGGTAGATGAAATTGCGGATCAGCCAATTTTATGTTGCTTGGTATATTGATCGATTCCCGAGAAAAGATTTCGTTTGGAATTTTTTCGGCAATCTTGGGAATAATTAGAAACGTTTTATTGAAGTTGCTATGGATCGAACAGAATGTGCATTCGACGTCTTGTGCGGCGTCATTATTTAAACCCTTGCCGTACAGTAGAGTATTATGAAATCTAGGGCACATCTTGCAATGTGATGCGTTGCATTTTCCATTGTGTGAGCGTAGACAGTTCTTGCATACCCTTTATTCTTTTACGACTTTCTATCGTTGAGGTATTGTTATCCCATGAAATTCACGACACTAATAGGGAAAGTGTTTTTTCCTCGTGCATACAGGACAATTAGATGAGGCGCCCGTCATAAGCGTGCGAACACCGCTAATTCCTTTTCGCGATTTCGATCCTGTTTAGAAAAGCGCGGGCCTCGCGAGAGGTCAGCAGTGCACGACCGGTGTCAAGCGGGCCTCGGCGAGGCTCAAGCGTTGCGTTCGCCCTGCCTCCCCTCCTCGGCCTCTCACTTCCGTCTTCTTCTCGAAAAGTCGAGAAAGAGACAGTTGCCGTTCAAAAGTCGCAAGCCACGCTTCGTACTCTTCGCTAATTACGGGTTTCAAAGTTCTCCTTTCAGTCGCTTCCTGGCTTCTCTCGTCTTCAACTTATTGCGCGATCATTCGATTTACGCCCGGTTTTCGCGTGATCAGTTCGGACTCTTCTGTTTTGAGTATTTCGTGCAAATCCCATCTACTCGGACACTTTTTGGGAATTTCGGGGCACTTCGACGAACGCGTACGCGAGCGTCTCGACGCCATGCAAGCGTGAACGAGAGATTGCTTCGATCTCTCTTCGCCGATCGCTACCTCGTCTGCGCTACTCGCTTCGGTGCGAGTGTATCTTTATTTCTAATTTTACATCGCGAATAAATCTTCCGTCTCGTTTCCGTAACGGACAGTGTTCGCATTCTTTTCTCCTTCGCCTTTCCTTTCAAACCAGAACTCTCGGCCTCCTCAACAGATCCGCTTTCCTCATGACCGATGTACGGCCATTTATTGTTAATTTCTTGTTTTGAATTTGCTGTAGTATATTCGAGGGTGAGTAGTAGGGTGACCGTTATTTTGGCTTCGGTGAAATTTTTTTTACGTCTAGCAAAAAAAGTAATCAAGGTATAATAAAAAAAATCTGTGTAAAATTTGGACGCGCTGGGATAAGGAGAACACGTGCCACCAAACAGTTTTATTTTCGAAAATACATGAATATCTCCGAAGTATTCTTTACGCCATAGTACTACGTTGGTTGTGAAAGAGGTATGGATTTTTTGCGAAAAAGCTGGAGCAGCGGTGCAAACGTTACGTGGGTGCGTCGAAAATTAATTCACTGCTTCGATTTCCTGCCGCAATGTGGCCAAACCGCCACGTCCGATTTCAAGTTTTCTATTAATTTTTCAATCTACTCATGACTGTACATAATTGATGGAAAAAAATCAGTAAATCAAATATTTTGTACCTCCTAATATGTATAATCAATGTACCCAATTCCAGATTGTTTAATTATTATTATGGGACTAATGAATATTTTAGCGGCGATTAAAAAAATTCATGTATTTTCGAAAATAAAACTGCTTGGTGGTAATTATTCTCCTTATCTCAGCGCGTCCAAATTTTACACAGATTTTTTTTATCACATCTTGATTACTTTTTTGCTAGACGTGAAAATTTTTTTACCGAAGCCAAAATAACGGTCACCCCAATGAGTAGTCAGAATGCTGGTTCTGAAATAAACTTATATAGTTGATTTAACGTCGGTGAAATCTCTAAATTCAGCGTCTCTTCCCATTTAGCTGGGATGTTGTTGGGTAATGTCCGCTCCAATATTCGAACGAGTAAACACTCATCGGGGTCCACATTCAAGGACGCGACCATGTTAATATATTGACGGAGGTCATCGACGAGTCTCGTCCATCCCTTGAGCGTGGCCCTCATTTGCACCGGAAGCTCGAGAATCGCATCCAAGTGCTTTACCATTAATATACGAATTTTATCGTATGAGTCTAGGAGGAATTTCCACGCCGTTTCAAAATTTTCTTCGCTTACGTTGTAAATTAATATTCTATTTAATGCGTCGCCTTCGAGACAATTTTTGGAATAAATGAATTTTTGTAAATTGGTTATATCTGCACGGAGTCGATCATTGTCAGAAATGTATTTTTGAAGGATAACCAGTTATCAAGATTACCATCGAATTTTGGAAGATCGGCTACAAGCAATTTGGGACATCTCGTGCTATCGATTGGCATCGACGTTACATTTAATCCGCTATCAGATAATGGTGTTGTGAATTGAAAACCGGCTTCGATTTTTGCCACGATAGCGTAAAACCGGTTTTGCAAACTGTGAAATTCATCGTCTAAGTCTATTAAGGCCTTAGGCCACCCTAGAGGCTGAAAAAAATAGGCTTTTTGGGGATTTTTTTTTTCAGAAAAACTATAAAATAAATCGAGATAACAGAAACGTGATTTTATTATCTATATCAGTGACTGCTTACAATAATTTTTTTGAAGCGATTTATTACAAAATGGCGGCTGTGCAGCGTTTTTGCGACGACGTCTTTTTTTTTTCGGGGTCCACGGCCGGACTAACAGCTCCGATAATTTTTAAAATAATAATAAGCAAATGAATTTCCCGATTATATATAGTAATTGCTATAGAAGTACGTAGGATTTTTGCGATATATTGATTTTTGGCCAAATGGCGCCCTTCTAAAGTAAAAAGTGAAAAACTTGCCTGAAAAATTGTCAGACAATTGTTAATAACAAATGAACTACGCAATATAAAAAAAAATCCTACGTACTTCCATAGACAATGTATATTTCAAGATATTTTCAAAATTTCAAGTTAATCGGTTGAAAATTGCTTGAGTTACGAGTCCGGCCAACTTGAAAAATACAGTATTGAGATAAACGCGTTTAAAGTTTTGAGTAGTAGAAAATCATGAATAATTTCACAATACCTTTAATCTGCGATGCCTGCACCATACAATTGGCCTTCCAGATTATCTTCCTGCTCTTGCATTTCTTTTCTGCTTGATCTTGAAGCGATTCTTGCCTCTTTTACCCGGTCGGACAGCGATCTTTCTGCAAGCTTTATGCGCTGTTTGTCGATCTCCAGGCACATTTCGTAGCTGTTCGGGCCGATTTCCAAGTTCATTGCTTTGATTATGTGCAAAATTGAAACAAACCCGTCATTGAACACACAAACTGCAATATCCGTGGCTACATCCAAGATTGTTTTACCACTCGAAATGGATTTCGGGGCCAATGCCCACACAGTGGAATTGAAGCTTTCATTATTGTTTTGTGTGTAACCACCGATGTACCGAGTTAGAAGATCTTCACTGGTCAGTTCTTCATAGATTGGTTTGATAGCTTCATAGACTTCAATTGCAACAGCTGGCTTATGTTCGCACTCAGCCAAAGTATTTGTAGCTTTAGCGAGGCCGAGGTAATTCCATGAATGCACAGAATTTTCTTATTCCGTGCCAACCAACTCCAAGCAATCGCATGGCAATGATGATTCTACGGTTGATTTCGTAGCCTTTCACAACAAGTGGACAACTCGGTATCTCAGTATTTTCACAATTCTCACAGGACACTACTAGTTTGAATCCCAAACCACGCTTACTGCTTTCAGTAAATTTCACTTCCGATTGGCATATCTTACAAACGACAGCGTTCGAAATAGCTGAAAATACTGCGATAAAGTTGATTATACGATATCCAAACGCTGGATCCACTTCAATATCATATAAATATTCCGATTGCTTTAGTTTTTTTGCCGATGTACTGGCATTCAAGTCGTCTGGTGCTTCTAGCTCATGGCGATTCAATGGTCTTTTTCGAGATATTTTTGGTCTCTTTCTATTGCAAAACGACGTCTTATTCCTTTCTTCGCACTGTACACTACTTTATCACTCATTGTAAAAACTCAATAATTATACAGGGAAAAAGGAATGGAAGTTCACAGAAATATCAAGGAAAACAAGTGTTCGTCGACTAGCGTCCTTCTCAAATGCTTGGCTGTGCCCAACTAACTAAAAGAGACGTTCGACAAGGATAAACTCGTCTCGACTAGTCAGGAAATAAATATTTTCAATAACATCGGCCGTATACCTGCTCTAGTCCCCTAACGTACCTTCCCCCTAGCGCTCACAAAAGGAGCTCGCTGCGGACCAGATGGCCTTGTACTAAAATTCGAAAACCGAGTACCTAAAGGGTTTTCCCGGCCATAATCTTCTGGGACATCATTTTTGAGGTCCTAAGGGACCATTTGGAATTTAAAAAAAAAAATTAATTTTTCGAAAATTCTAGGGTGGCCTAAGGCCTTAATACAACTCGATCGAGTATATCGAGTTGTCTTTTGCGTGAATCTTGATTGATTGGATATGTGTCATGAGCGCTCTCTTGCGAGCATTTGTCACGTTAGCACTTACGGTTGTTTTTTGTACTTAACGCTGCCTATGTTCCTACAAGCGGAATGTAACAAAGTGAGCTTCGAATGTTCCTAACAGACTTTGACATTCAGCATGGACGTTTTGATTTTTCGGCGATTTGCCATTTTTCGCGACAAGACGAATTTGTTATATATATTATTTTGAAATGTAGTAGAGAAGAAATCAGCTCAAAATTATGAGTTTGCACATATCGGCTGAGCAAATCGTGCTTTAACTAGGCTCAATGGAAAGAAAAAAAATTATATCGAATTGGTGAATTGTCATTAAATTTTCGATTAGAAGAACGGTTTCGGAAACATATGCGACTTAAATTCTTGTTTGACAGCCGAAAGCCCATTTTCTTGTATAATATCCGTAGCAGACCTTGGACGTTAGGTCATACTAATTTTTTTTTCGATTACTTGGTATCGAGACCCTGCCGCGTCTCTAGATATAATGTTATTATGTAATTCCGAGCGAAAAACCGATATGTATGTACTAACCCGCCAGCTGCTCCACACATGGGCGGTAAATGGGAGGCGGTGGTGATATCATTGAAGTTTCACCTTCGACGCACCGTCAGCGACATCGTACTGACGTTCGAGGAACTCACCACGCTTCTCACTCAAATCGAAGCGGCGTGGAATTCTCGCCCGCTCGGACCTCTCAGCGACGATCCAGACGACGTGTCAGCTCTCATGCCGGGACATTTCCTGACGGGAGCTGCGCTCTCCACTACTTGAGGCTTCACTGACCGAGTTGAAGCTTGGACACCTCGACCGATGGCGCCTTCTCCAACAACGCTTCCAACACTTCTGGAACCAGTGGAGCGCCCATTATCTGCAACAACTTCAGTCGATCGCCAAATGGCGACACCCATCACACGACATCAAAGAAGTCTCTCTCGTGCTCATTACCGACGAGAGGTTCCCGTTAGCTCGCGTCACCACCGTCCATCCTGGCCAGGATGGACTCATCAGAGTCGTGACAGTGAAGACCGTATCTACAACTCTCACACGGCCCATCGCGAAGCTCTCACCGCTTCCGATCTCACCATAGATCACCGAGAACTTCAACCCTCAGCGAGGACGTCAACCCTCATCTAGAACATCACCACCGCAGTGCTGATGGCGGGAGGATGTTCGGGATTCCGCCTCGCCTTACGAGCGGATCGCCTTCCCGATCCGCTCGCGCCAAGGCAGCACCTCATGGGCGCTCTCGCCTCGCCCCAGAGCGCATGCTCAGCTGGACTTGTGCCGGCTGAGGCACGAGAGCGGCCATGATTGCTCTGGCTCTCGCTTCATGGCCGTGCTACGCAATACCTCGCTGCTGATCACGTCCAAGTTTTCTTTAATCTAACCCGCTGTTAAACCCGCACCGCACTCATTAATCTTAAGTGATTCAACGTGTGCATTCTGCACTCGTCACCGTCAATCGTCTCGTCAACTCGCTAATCACTGCGCGATTGGCGTATAGGACGCAATCGGTACTCGCCAAGTCTACATCGCATTTTTCGTAATCGTAAGCTCGCCGCGTGGCCTGGCCAAGACCGCGTCTGTCATCAAAGTTCCACTTGTTCGGCCTTTTCCTCCAGTCGTCAGGTACAGCCACGAGATAAATAAACTCAGTGCGCGATCTCCGACATTGTATACACCGCTTCTCATTATTGTTAAAACTGCTCGTTCACCCGCAACATTTCTGTAAACTTAACTCTTGACTCTTATGAATAAACTGACAAGCGAATCTCGCACTAACTCATCGCGTCTTCAAACAATTTCATTTTCCACCATGTGCACGATCCTTACCATCCCGGCATTATTTCAGTTATACCGCAACAATAAATGCCCGTGATATTTTGTCGTATGTTATTTATGTGTAATATTATTGTTCGGTGATATTATGTCGTGCAACCGTTTCGTAGTCATAATAGCCTCAATTCGTTAATTTTTTCTGAAAACAGAATAAGTGCTGCCATAACGAGACATTTTCATTGGATTTTTTTCATTCGTACAGTAGTTAGAGGACATCACAACGATGATATTCAAATCCAATTTCACTCAAGAGTTACGTAAAATATGGTGTAAAAAAAAAAATAAAAAAAAATCAATTAATTCGGAAGTGAATTTTCGATTTTTCAAAATTTTCGATAACAAAATTATGATCAGCGGAAAAAGTTAGCCCAGATTAAAAAAAAAACAACTCGATAAGTTAATTTGTTCCGTAGACATTTCATGTTCGTCGAATTTGCGCGGATTCACTTTTTGCGCGAGCGCACGCGAGCCAGAGGCGGCCGCCCCCACTCTGCCGCCGAATGCGGCGTCACATTTGGCCTCTCAATTAACCGCTGAAATGAACTGTTGTGTCCCGATATTTCGAGATAGAAACTATCGCAAAATTGGGATGAAGGTTTTGGGATTTTCGCCAAATGAGTTAAATTCCAACTCAAGCAGCTACAAAATACTTGTAAAGTTTCTTGACTAGGTTTGTTTAAAAAGGTTTTAACAAAAAGTACAAAGTGATGGTTTTGCCTTCGAACCAAACCCGTCGCTGCCCTGATCAAGACTGACTTTTTGGGATCGATACGTCGTCGCTCGAAAGGCGACGGCTATCGATCTGTTGCAATAGTCTGAAGAAGCATTATTGCAATTATTTGCTTTCGATTGCCCAATTCTGCTGCGATAAGCAGTTGAATACTCTTTTATTTGGTCGGTGATTGACCGCAGTTCGGTCGCTGACCGATGTTGTGCAATAGGGAAATTCCGTGTCACAACATCCCTCCCCCCTTGGAAGAACAAATCTCTCCGAGATTGGCATTGCAACTTTGTGTTTGGTCCTTGGGCTTACAAATGTTTACAAATTTACATGTTTTCAGCGATTTTAGAATTTATAATCCTCATATAATTTCATATTTGCACCCATTGCACGGTTAATTATTATGTGTCCCTGATACAAAGTGAGACATGCGTATCTCTATAATCTAGTTCGGTTATGTATGTATGTATGTATGTCTCATGTCGAATCTTTGCGTTGTGTTTTTCGTATTACCTTACCATTAAGCGAGGGTGGAGGTAACTTGCGTTTTGATGATTTAGCTGTTTGCGGCTCGGTCGCGCAGCTGATGACGGCCGGCTCGCTGTAGATCGCCACTGCGGGTGTGCGCTCTCGCTTCCGCATATAGAAGTATATACAAGTCGCTCCGATTATTATCGGCACGATTGCACCTATAGAGTAACTTCCAATTGCGATTTGTCGTGTTACCTCTGCCTCACGAATTCCTTTTATTTTTGTTTTCAATGTTTGTAAACGTTCCCCAATTTTGTTTATTTCTGCTAGGTTATCTGACAATTTGTGCGGTAATTCGGGTATAACTGACGTATACTTTAATAATTGTATATCCTCATTTAGCAGTGTCAAATTTGTTCGTGGTAAAAATTCGTTGTGTACATTTTGTTTTATTTCCCCTATGGTTTCGATCCTAAAATTAGGGGTGGTGGCGGAACATTTTCCGTCCAAAGCCAGAGTCCCTGTCCCTATGAATGTCGCATGTTCCAATGATCGCGTTCCGCAATGTATTAATAAGGTTTCAGGTTCCGGCGCTACGTATAACCATTTACCACGGTGTTCTAACGCAATTATTAGCGTGTTGTTTAGCTGTACGAGGCGCTGATGGCATTCCGCGTTTTTAACATTATGCGTGATATACATCGTTATTTCGCACGACGTGCAAGTGTGTGCGGCTAATATAGCGCGTCTAGGTTTACATAGATAATGAGATTTTAGTTTTTCGCACGATCGCAGCTCGCTCTCGTCTAGGGATGCCGTCTCAGAATCGATTTTTCTGAAAATCGATTCTCTTACAAACAATAATCGACTTTTTGAATCGATTCTCGTGAGCCACGAAATTCGCTGAATCGATTTTTTTACTGTGAGATTGTCCCCGCCAGAATTGTTACAGTCTCAAGTTTATAAATCAAGTTTATAATTTTATTTGATGGCACCTAGAGAAACCGTATTGCGGGTTTATGTTTATCACAATTTATAGCTTTATTAATATAATAATTCATTGTGATTTAATATTAGCCGTCCATCTCCATTGGCGTGACCTTGTTTTTCGTTTTTTTATCGTAAACGATAAGCCGAGTGATACGCACCAAAGATTATTAAGACTTTTCAATGAAAGTTCATGCAATTACATTTTTCGTTGCTTCAGAGATTTGAAAAACCGGTTTTTTTTTCAAGTTCTACATTATTAATTTCATTTATGACTTATTCTTTATTCCTAAAGTACGCTGTGAATCGTGAACCAGTACAAAACTAGATTTAAGCATGAATAATTACATATATATAATCTGTGACGTTGCGTCACAGGTTGCCCCGACCTGCCCCTCGTAAGTCCACCATGCACGTCCCCCCATTCCCTTCCCTCGCGATTTTCCCCCTTGAGATCCCCGTATTAGCTTAAGTCGTCCAAAAATGTCGCGAAATTCAAGAAATGTGAGTAGTTTTAGTTACGTTTAAGTTTCGCAATTATATCGCCGTTAATGCGCCCAAAACAGCACCAAAAGCGTCGTTCTCGCTTCCCCCCCCCCCCCTCTTCCCCCGCAAAGCGCAGCATCAGCGGTGGACCGCAGCCCCTGTGCAGATCATCGCCGAAGCGGACCCTATCTCGTCGTCTCTACCCCGGGGGTGCATCAAAGTATCGGCGGAGGACCTTGCTTCCCCGCCCCAGCGATCGTCGCTGAACCCCGTCAGAACACGGAGGAGAAGGCCCATCCTCCGTGGACATATCGAACCTGGGGCAACCGAGCCGTGCCACTATCACCGGCCGGCAACACCGTGGCAGACCCAGATTTATGCATCGGCCCCCGGGGTCGGAATATCCCACGACATCTCGTTCCCGCGGCGCACCTTTGGAGGATCTACGATCGGTGCAGAGTCACCGTGCTGCCATCCCTCTCCCGTCCCAAGTATCACCTATTAGAAATTTCTCCCATCCTGCGTATTAGCCCCCCCAAAAATCTCTCCCACTTTCCCTAATTGCGCGAAGAACCCGGAAGCCGCAAGAAACTCGTCACGTGCGAGCGAGGCGTTAAACCAAGCGTATAGTCATTTTTTTTTGTTTTTTTTTTGCGATATTGCGTTAAACTTTCTTTTGCGTGCCCCCCTTGGGTTTTCTAAAGTCATTTTTATTTCTTTTGAGAGTGAGTGAGAGAGTGAGTGAGGTAGAGGAATTGTGAAAGAGTAGCGTGAAGAAAGTGAAGGAAATTGTGATTGAGAGTGTGAGGAAAGAGAGGCGGACCGAGGATAACCCAGCGTGAGTTTTTCTTATTTTCTCTTTACCGGTCCGAAATTATTAGTTTTTCGTTATTGCGTTGCGAGTGGCCCCGAGGCCCACGTTTTTTTTTGCCGATTTCCCTGCGTTCCCCCTTGCGTGTGCGTGGTGCTTTCCCTGCTTTCCCGGCTTTCCCTGCGTTCCCTATTCTCCTCCTCGCCCCCTTCGTGGCCTTGCCCTTCCCTGTCTTCCCACCCCCGTCGTTATTTCGCGTTCGAGAGCCTTGTTTTTTTTTTTCTTTCATAGTTTCTCTTTTCATTAATTATCGCATCAAAATCACGTTTTTTTCATTTCGCATTCGTTGACTCGGCGGTCAAGAGTAAGAGGCGTCATAGCGTTCGGGAATCCCCCCCCCCTGAGATGCCCCCTTTTCCCCCCGTCACCCCTTCGCGTAGTTAATAGTACATTCTCTTTATTTTTTTTGTTTTCTTTGTTTTCATTTCATAAGCGATCGTTGCGAGTTCGGCGTAAAACTCGCTGGCGCCCAAACCGTTGTTTTCTTTCTTTTTTAAATAACATAGAATATATCTCGTTTTTTTACTTGTTTCAGTTATTTTTCTTATTTTTTTTATTATTCTCATTCCCGGTATTGTTTCGCCTTTCCCCGAAAAAGGCGTCACAAACCATTTAAACTATGTGACAATAATATATTAGTGTGTGTATTAATAAAAATATACAAATTATAATGATTGAATTTGGCATTCTTTTTTTTTGATCCCGTGTAATTATACGTGTAATGTTAAATAAGCAAATTTTTTTGCATCCATTTTATTTTTCTTCAACATAATCTGATTAAATCGATTTTCGGTAGACCGATCTTTTTGTGTTCAATATATAATTGAATTGATTCTTTGAGTACAATTCGATTCAATTCAAAAGATTACATTTTTTATAACAATCTAGCATCCCTACTCTCGTCCATCATTAAGCATGATCTTCGCGCTTTGTCAACTATGACGATTGCATTTGTTACCTCTATAAATTCGTAATGATTCCCTTCGATCCTCGCGGGCAATGGATACGCCCTATTTACTATGTATTCCTCATGATTTATTAGTGGAATTTTGATGACAAGGACGAGTTCCGTCCCTACGCAATTCGCACCTACTTCGCTAATTTCCAATAATTTTGGCATTTCCTCCGGCCGCACGGGTGTCGGAAATGACAGACCTCTTGGCAAGTATGTGATGGCATTTTTTAAGTAATCCGCCATTTGCCCCGAAGGCAATATGCTCGAATTAACTATTCCCTTCGATAACCCTGCTATAAAATCAGTTAGTTGTCTGACCTCGCCCAATAGAGATTCGGTGATCATTCCCATTGTTGTAAGTTTCTCATATATTTGTTGTCGCTCATCTAACCTGTCCAGACGGCTTGTCAGGCTGTCCCGTACGCTCACGACGAGTGATTGTAATTGTTTTTTATTTTCCTCCAACCGTGTTGTTGATTTGTTGAACAGGTGTAATGTCGACTCGAGAATTTGAACGTTTTCGTTAAGGGCGTTTTCCAAAGCGTTTTGACTGGTCCCTAATTTGTTAAGTTGTTTATTAATTTCCGCAGCATCCTGTGCGTCCATATTTCCCGTGACTGCCTTAATAATCGAGCCAAGGCCGTTAATTATGCCTCTACGGTGACGTGTTAATTTGCCACCTGTTATATCGTGGATCGCTCGTAGTTCTTGCTCGGTCCTCTGTAGCATTTTTGCTGCCATGTCGGCAATCGTATTGCACAGCACGTCCTTCGTAGCTGCCCAAGTACAAAGCCCTGTTAGGTTTGTAAATGTCTTCTTCATTTCCCTTTCTTGTTTTTCTAAGGATCCGAGGTCCATTTTTACGACTAATTTCCATGTATCGCCGGTTACGGATAAAGTTCCTATTTCCTCATAATATATCCCTGGGCTGGTTGAAAATTTGTCCACCCGGTATGTTTTTCCGTCCCCCTCGGCGGCGATCGTGACGAGGGGTAATAACCTGCGGAGAATATCGCTCGGTTCGGTTGCCACGGTTGCCTCGTATCTTAGCTGCCGTTCTCAAGCTGTCAAGGACGATGCGGGCAACACTGCTAAATGGGAGCCGATTGACTGTGGTGTTCCTCAAGGTTCTGTTCTTGGACCTCTACTATTCTCGCTGTATATTAACGATATTGGTAGTCGACTGCACGACTGTCGTTATTTGGTGTATGCGGATGATACACAAATATACTTCAGTTGCCCGGTGTCCAGGATTGCAGATGGTATTAACAGAGTCTCGCATGATGCAAACATTATTTCAACTTATGCTTGGGGGAACTCCCTCAAATTGAATACGGCAAAGTGCAAAGTTCTCCTCCAAGGTAGTCGTGCCTATCTTGCTAAGATTGACATTGCAGCTCTCCCTCAGGTAGCTATAGAGGGTATTTATCTGCCTTTCGTTGACTGTTTGCAACCTGGGTGTTGTCATGTCATCTGATTTGTCATGGTCCAAGCAGGTGGCACGTATAACGACCAAGATTAACAACGTGATATACAAATTAAAATATCATAGAAATTCGCTTCCAAGGCAGCTACGTATTACCTTAGTGCGTTCGCTGGCTTTTCCGCATTTTGATTATTGCTGCCTAGTTTTCAATGATCTAACTAATGAACAAAATGATAGGCTTCAAAAACTGCAGAATATGCTGGTCCGCTTCATATTCGATCGGCGTCGTGACGTACACATCACTCCATATCGCAGAGAATTAGGTTTCTTAACTGTGCGATCGCGTAGACTATACATGATGGGTATGATGATGTTTCGTATTGCTAAGGGTCAAGCACCGTTATATATTCTTGAACTTTTTCCCAAAGCTAGAGACTCATTTAGACCAATACGTGGGCTTAGGAACGAATTCTTCGACATTCCATTACATCGTACTGCTACTCTACACAACTCGTTTGCTTTTTGTGCTGCCTATTTCTGGAAATCGTTACCTAATGAGTTAACCTCAATCACAACGATTAGTCTATTTAAGGCTCGCCTAAGGTCTTATCTCTTTGATCGTGACCTCAGATCTTGGCGTTATGTTAGGCTGGTATTGGGCATCTCATGCTTTGTTCTGTCTCGGTTTTCCCCGCTATGTTTTCTTTTCTTTTTCTTTTCTTTTATATGATATGCGTTATACACCTGCTTATTAGTAAATAGAGCGATGTACTATATTTAGACGTAGTATGCGTTATGTACTATAAAGTAAGCGCAGTGGCAACTTGGCTTAAACTGCTGCTTTGTTATCATCTCCTGTTTCATGGCTTGAGAGAAGAGCCATCCCTGTATTTATTTATAAGATTAAAATGTTATATTACATCAGTGCCTCATAGCGTGACTAAGGCATAAAAATAAATTCAAATTCAAATTCAAAAATTCTCTCGTTGTTTTTTTTTTTTTTTGCTGAGCCGTGCGAGGCTCTTCACGGCGCGATGACTTTCACATGACAGCGTGTGTGTGTTGGCGCGTGCGTTGCCCTCGCTAGTGGGTAACGTTCTCCCGCACCTGCTGCCATGCTGCCCGCAGGCGTTCCCGCAATTCCGCGGCATAATCCTCGTACGAGTAGATCGTTTGCGGGGCCTGCTGCAAAGCCGTCGGTAACTCTGCTCTCTCCCCGAAAACCAATTCGTGTTGTGTGAGCTTGGTCACCGAATGAGGCGTGGTGTTGTACGTAAATATTGCGTATGGCAACCACTCGTCCCAATCCTTTTGGTCCTCTCCGATGAAATTTTTCAGATATTCTGCGAGAGTCCTGTGGGATCTTTCCAAGGCTCCGTTCGATTGCGGATGATATGCAGTCGTTTGAATTTTTTCTATTCCGAGTAATTCGCATATTCCCTTGAAGGTCGCGCTCAGAAAATTCGTCCCTTGATCCGACAGAATTATTGACGGAGCGCCAAATTTGCAAATGATTTCGGTGGTCATGGCTTTTGCGACTGTATTCGCCTCTTGATTTTCCAAAGGAAACGCTAGGCTGTACTTTGTGAGTAAATCCTGAAAGGTAACTATATACCTATTCCCTTTTCCCGTGATCGGTAGAGGTCCTACTATATCGACGGCACATTTTTCAAAAGCACGCGTCGGTGTGTCTGTGGTGACCATCGGGGCCTTCGCTGTTTTCCCTACCTTATTCCTCTGACATTTGTCGCACCGTTCTATTGTTACGTCCCAGCTCTCACGCTCGAACTTTTTTTAGCCCCCATTAAAAAACACGCAATACCAACAGTAGGTACTTGCAGGGCACGCGTCTATTGGTATCTTCTTTCGGCGAAGCATAGCATATGTAGTCACTAAGTGCACCCAAATTTATGACAATCGTAAAATACCCTTCTTTCAAAACCTCACGGTACGTGTAACGTCCTACTTTTCTCTATTAGACTGTTTCTCAATAATAAGACCTACGCATACAAATTATCTTACAAGCCTAATAACAAGCTTGCTCTGGGATCGACAGTAAACACTTAATCGAAAAGTCGTAAAAGTTAAAACAGGGCAAGGGAAAAACTCTTCAAGTGTTTTCCCACAAAAACATCTTTTCCTCCTTTTCTATTTACCTTTCGATACACGCACGCGGTACGACATAAATTGTATAATGCACCGCCTTTTATTTTCGAACTATGATAGCCCTACCTAAAGCAATGAATGCTCGAACTCAACAAACAAGCACCCGGAAGCAAAAATGGGTTAACGATTATTAGACGCAATGCGTGCGTCTATACGTCTTTGTTATAAAAAACTCTTAAAACGAAACTTCTATGTACAAACTTTTAATAACAATTTTGTAACATCCAAAAATAGGAAGACCTCCCATATCAAGTCTGACCTACATCTTATAGCGTATGAATGCGTTTTTGTTAATCCATAGGAGACGCGAATCATCTCCCACTACCTCGAACAAAACTTACTATATAAACTCTGTTCTGTTTTATTCAAGAGACACACTTCGATAAAAAGTTTAACTCTGTTCACGTCGTCGTAACGTCCGTTAAAATCCAGACAAAAATTAACTTAGAAATTATCCAGACTTCGACCGAATTATTAAAACTTGATTGACGAGACTGAGATCTCTCAATCCACGATAATCCGAATTATTATCGAGAAATAGTAAAAAGTACCAAGCTTGTAAAACAATAGTGATTTAAAATATTAAATAAAACTCTGTTAATTTGTTAAATCGGCTAATATTTTATTCGGGAAATCACTCAAAGATTTCTCCGATCTAAAACCTCCGAAACATCTCCGAAGAGTATCGGGTGTAAAAACCCACAATGATAATAAAATTGTATTTCGCGAGTCGCGGACCAACCAACAGAGTCTCCGGCGAAAGATATTTCAAATCTTCACGCTCCAAATCCGGTGGTCACAAGACTCGTACTCGATCCCTCTCCCGGGACGTAACAGTTGTGACGCTTTCCGCGGAGGAAGGCGAAACAATGCGGGGAACGAGGAGAAAGGGGAAAAAAAAAAGAAAACCAAAAAAAATGAACGAGAAATAATATATTAAAAAAGAAAAGGCTATTGTATAATAAAAGAATTGTAAAAGGTTTACGATTTGGGCGCCAGCGAGTTTATCGCGAACTCGCAACGACTACAAAAGAAAAGAGACAACGAAAACCAAAAAAAAAAAACAAGGTAAAATATTGAGACACGCGCAGGGGTTGGGGAAGGGGATCTCAGGGGGAGGGTTCCCGAACGCTAATACGCCTCTCACTCAGTGAAGCCAGATCGCGCGTAGAGGTTACCCTCTCTCTAATCTCCTGCGCGCCACATGAACGTGCTCAGCGTCCCCATGTATGAGTGTAGCTGCCGAAAGCGCGCTCGAAGTTTCTCGACCGCGCTCGGCTCTTTCCGACGGCGTCCGAGCGTCGCTTGCTCACGGACACGCGCTTCTCTCATTGTGTGACGGGTGCGTAGGGGACTAGAGAGAGGGTAAGTTCTACGCGCGATCTGGCTTCACTGCTCTCACTCTTAACCGCCGAGTCACCGAAGAAACAAAAAAAGAAAAAAGAATGAGGAAAAGCGTGATCCTCGCGAAACAAAAAAAAACGACTCTCGAGCGCGGAATAGCGACGGGGGGATAGTACGGAGGGAAAACGGGCTAAACGGGCGCGGGGGAATATGAGGGGGGAACGCAGGGGGAAACACCACGCACTTATCGCAGGGAAAACGCAGGGGGGATCCGAGAAAACGGGGCCTCGTGGCCGTTCGCACGCAATCTCGCAGAAGTAGAGAGAATGAAATAGAAAAAGAAAATGATCGGACCGATAAGTAGAAGAAAAAAACTCACGCTTCACGGCCGTCTCCTTCTCAATCTCGCCCTACACTCTGTCCTTCTTCGTCGTCCTCTCCACGCCAATTTTCGTAAACGTCCTTTCCACGCCTTTCTCTATCGTCCTTTCCACGTCTTTTCCTTCACACTCGTCCTTTCCCGTCTTTCTCTATCGTCCTTTCCACGTCTTTCCTTCCTCACCTCTCCCACACTCCTCACTCGCAGTTCGTCGCACTCTCGCTCTTTCAATTTTTGTCACACTCTCTCACACACAATTTCTCTCGCACACAACTTTTTACTCTCACACTCTCTCACTCTCTCTCACGCACGCACTCTATCGCAAAAAAAATGACTCTCAAAACAATTAACGCCAAGAAAAATAAAAATCCAGAAGGGCTCGAAACGCAAAAGAAGTAGGTAATTAAATCGATAATCGACGCTCAACGCTCCGCTCGCAAGTGACGAGCTCGTCACTTGCTTTTCGGGTTCTGGGCTAATGAGGGATAGTGGGAGAAATTTTCGGGGGGCTAGTTCGTAGGAAAGGGGAGGGATGGCAGCACGGTGACTCTGCATCGATCGTAGATCCTTCAAGGTGCGCCGCGGAAGCGAGGTGCCGTGGGATATTCCGACCCCGGGGGTCGATGCATGATTCCAGTTTGTGTTCGCTGTTGCCGGCCGGTGATACTGGCGACGGCCCGATTGCCCCATGTTTGATAAGCCCACGGAGGATGGGCCTTCTCCTCCGTGTTTCGACTTGCTTTCCCGACGATCGCGGGAGCGAGGAAGCAATATCCTCCGCCACTACTTTGATGCACCCCCGGGGTGGCGTCGACGAGATAGGGCCCGCTTCGGCGATGATCTGTGTGGGCGCTGAGATCCACCGGTGATGCTGCGCTGGGGGGGGGGGGGGGGGGGTTGAGGGGGCGAGAACGAGAGCGGAATTTTCTGCGTATCTGTTTCGCGTGTTTGCGAATTCGCTTTGCTTACAACTAATTACAATGGTACTTATGATTTCGCGACATTAAGGGACGGTTTAAATTCTACGACGCGTATACGGGGATCGCGAGGGGAACGTATGCCGGGGGAAGGAAGTGGAGGGGGGCGTGCGTGGTGGACTTGCGAGGGCAGGTCGGGGCGGACTGTGGCTTAACGTCACACAGTATATAGTAGGTAGCGACGTCCTTTTTTATTCCAGGCCAATTATGCTTATTTCGTATTCTCTGCAGCGTTCGCTTGATGGTATCGTGGTATCTCTCATGATTTCGATGCACTCACGCTCGTCGGGGCATGGTACGCCTATGCTGCAGCCATCCTCCTCGCTCTCACTGCGGGTGCCGTCGCTCGGCCCGCGCGATGCACGCAGAGTTCCCCCCGGCACCGCGCTTCCCTGGGCCGACTCACCGGCACCAGGGGCCTCGCTAGCCGCGCGAGAGCGCTCTGTCCGTCCTTTTTCCTCTTGTGGCTCGGCCCTGTTCTCTTTTTCCTCTCTTTCTTTCGCTTGCGCTCGAGTGAGCGCGTAGATGCGACTTAGCGCGTCAGCGTTTGTATTTATTTTCCCGGCTTTATGCTGTATTTCGTAGTCACATTCTTCCAATTTAATTCTCCATCTCATTAACCTTGATCCATGATCTTTTACCCCGAACAACCATGTTAATGGCTTGTGGTCCGTTACGATTGTAAATTTCGTTCCGTAAATATACGGTCGAAATTGATTAACAGCCTACACAATTGCAAGTAGCTTCTTTTCGGTAGTGGAGTAATTTGTTTCGGCCTTGTTTAACGTTCTACAAGCGTAACAAATTGGCAAATCTTCACCGATCTTCCCTTGAGACAATATCGCTCCGATCACTTTATCCGATGCGTCAGTAGATATATGGGGCCGGTTCTAATCCAAGGTCTCTGAACCGACATTTACCGACACTTAGCCTAGACACGAACCCCCTGGAGGGGAGGGGGGCGTGTCTGGGGTGTGGTGGGTGGGCGGGTGGTAGGGGTGGGAGTGGGTGGGGTGGGGGTATTTTCGCCTGGATATGAGCTTTCAAGAGGGTAGAGTGGGAGGTGGGAGGAGGTGGAGTAGGTGGTATTTGGAGGTGGGTGGGGGTGGAGTGGGCGTGGTTCAAAGGTGGGAGGGGGTGATGTGTCGCCATCTAGCGGCCTCACGATCAAGCGTTGATCTTTTTTATCGGCGCGATAAGCGATCTTCTTTATCGGTGTGCGCGATTTTGGGCATTCAGCGAGGTCTGTGTGTGCGCGCGCGTGTGTGTGTGTGTGTGTGTGTGTGTGTGTGTGTGTGTGTGTGTGTGTGTGTGTGTGTGTGTGTGTGTGTGTGTGTGTGTGTGTGTGTGTGTGTGTGTGTGTGTGTGTGTGTGTGTGTGTGTGTGTGTGTGTGTGTGTGTGTGTGTGTGTGTGTGTGTGTGTGTGTGTGTGTGTGTGTGTGTGTGTGTGTGTGTGTGTGTGTGTGTGTGTGTGTGTGTGTGTGTGTGTGTGTGTGTGTGTGTGTGTGTGTGTGTGTGTGTGTGTGTGTGTGTGTGTGTGTGTGTGTGTGTGTGTGTGTGTGTGTGTGTGTGTGTGTGTGTGTGTGTGTGTGTGTGTGTGTGTGTGTGTGTGTGTGTGTGTGTGTGTGTGTGTGTGTGTGTGTGTGTGTGTGTGTGTGTGTGTGTGTGTGTGTGTGTGTGTGTGTGTGTGTGTGTGTGTGTGTGTGTGTGTGTGTGTGTGTGTGTGTGTGTGTGTGTGTGTGTGTGTGTGTGTGTGTGTGTGTGTGTGTGTGTGTGTGTGTGTGTGTGTGTGTGTGTGTGTGTGTGTGTGTGTGTGTGTGTGTGTGTGTGTGTGTGTGTGTGTGTGTGTGTGTGTGTGTGTGTGTGTGTGTGTGTGTGTGTGTGTGTGTGTGTGTGTGTGTGTGTGTGTGTGTGTGTGTGTGAGTGGGAAAATGGAGGGGGGAGGCCTTCGAAATTTCACGGCGCGTGTCGCCCGATTCCGTCGAACGTTATATATCCAAGCGCAAGAGAAACAGAGACCAAGAATTCGAGCGCATCATGTTTCTCGATGAAAGACTGAAGTACCAGGCGCAAGAGAGAGGGAGCGACAGACGATGCGAGCGTCGAACATTTGAGACCTCCGAAGAGTCGACCGCGTCGAGACACGGAGGAAGAGAGAAAACGGATTCCTACTTTTTATTTTTCAAAGAGAGACCGATCGACCAAACCGTCAACGAAAGAGCCGAAGCATGTGAGTGCAAAAGGAAGAGAGAAAACGAACGCTGACGGACCGACCGACCACTACGAACGAATTTCCCGATGAAAGGCCAAACCATGAAGCGTGAGAGAGATGCCCAACGTAAGAGGCCTCTGAAATGCGGTCCGTACTGGGATTAAAATATTTTTTCTTTTTTACAATGGGCCTGAACTCGTCTCGTTGAGCACAGCCCCCCTTTAGAAAACCCCCAAAACTTCAGCCGTTTTCGCGTATCTCGCACCGTTCTTGAGATATCGCAATATTTCGCAGGGGTGTTATTAATAATTAATATCTTTACCTTCAACGATCTGTTGACGCATCCTGTTGACTCGTGAGGGGGAGCTGAAAAAACGACGTAAAAACGTTCGTTTTCCACACACACACACACACGCACGCACGCACGCACGCACGCACGCACGCACGCTCGCACGCACGCACGCACGCACGCACGCACGCACGCACGCACGCACACACACACACATGCAAACGACGTTGTAAAAACGTTCGTTTTACGCACACACACTTCGCGCACAAAAACCCTATTCCCAATTATCGTCATGCGCGTCCCAATCTTCGTCGATTTCCAACCACCGACGCACCCACGTAACGGCCCTCTCGGCCCGTGCCGTTGTAGCGAGCTCAACGACCGGAGGGAAATCGACGGCGGCGACGGCGGGCCGGTGAACGATTTTTCGGCACGCGACCTTTTCGCGAGAAAGGCCCACAACGCCTCCTCCGTTTGGTGGCTTTCGCGATACCAGAGGCCGCGAATTACGACCTCGATGCCTAAAGCCGATACCACGGCGGCCAGAGGCGGTGGGCTCCTCAAATCGTTCAGCCAAAAAAAATCGTTGTCACCGGTGTCCACTAAATACACCTCGAAATAATCAGCGCTATCGTCGCAGCTAATGATTTCGCCGCGCATAACCGCACCATGACGGTACACTACGCACGACGCACCGGCGATAGCGGCTTCTCGCTGCAAAAACTGACCCGTCAGCTCCCCCTCATAACCCATGAAAAATTCCCCGGTGCTGACGGTCGGGCCAACGCCTGGCACTATGTACAGCACCAACCGTTGTAATCCAGTATTCGCCCGAGCATGTGCCAGCCTGTCCGCCAGCGTTCCGCCAATGCGTAGTTAACGAATGGTTCGCCAAGGTAATGCCAACGCTGCGCCGGTATTGGTTGTTCACTGCCGGCCAACTGTCGCGTGTAGCATTGGCCCGAGCATATACCAATCCATTTTGCCAGTGCTCAATAAGCATGGCGCTCTAACGGAATACCAATGCTGGGCCAGAATTTGTCAACAATCCCGAAACAGTTGGGACTTTACATTCACCCATGAAAAATTCGCCGATGCTGACGATTCGGTCGATGCTTGGCCCGGTATTCAACGCCAATCACTGGCACGCCAGATTTGGCCCAACCATGAGCCATCCGTTTGACCATGTGTTTGCCAGTGACAATTGGAAGTATGGCAAACCAATGCTGGGCCAACGTTGAACCAACCATCGGCCAACCGTCGGGACTGAACGTTGGCCCTGAGTATGACCCAACCGTTCGGCCCAACGTACTGCCAATGCCGAGATGTTATGAGCGTTATAACCTCAAAATCCTAACCTTCAAAGTATAATGTTGTGGTACTCATACGTGCGTGTTTCATACTGTTGGTGTGTTCAAACAATTAATAAGCTACACAACACAATAATTCAATAACAATTTGTATTGAAAATTGCCCGCGAACAATATTATACTAAATTTAATTATAATTAAATTAAGAGAAGTGACTCAAATATCGAAAAAAAAGTTAATTTCAACTAGTCTATAATATTCATTAAAAAAAGAATAAATTGATGAAAGCTTATGAAAATGTTTACTGAACAATTTTTTTTATTCAAAAAAACCATCCAAGTACATTTAAGGAACGTTAAGTCAGAACACATAATTTATGAAAATAAAATAAAATAAAATGAAATAAAATAAAAATGTGAGAAATTAATATAAGAAATTACGATAAATAAACGAATTATTTTTCAATTGAAATAGTTCAGTTTATGATAGTTTGAGAGTTGCGAACAGTGCGAATAGTTTCCAATAATCACAATAGAAAAAAGTAAAAAAAAACATGTGTGTTTTTCTCCGTGGCTTATATGTAATTAAAAAAAAATATTTCCCAACTCGTCGGTAGCGCAGTGGTTAAGGTTTAGGGATGTTAGGTAGTTAGGCAGGTAGTTCGTGGGTTCAAATCCCAGCTAGGGCGAATAATTTTAATTCAAAGATTTCAGTGCAAAATAATTCCTGGTAATCTAATATGAACGGTAATAATTTTGCTGATAAAATTTTAATTTTTTGGCACTTATTTAAACGTAATTACACGAATTTATTGAATATTCCGAAAAGTTGGCTGAACGTTAGTTTGCATACAGTGCCAATGATTATGCCAATTACGAACCAACGTTCAGCCAATGCCGGGCCAATGCTCATCCAATGCTCAGCCGACGTTGGGCCAACTGTTTGCCAACGTTGGCCCAGCGTTGTTTTGCCGGGAAAACGGATGCTGGCCCAGTCTTCATCCCGACGGTCGCCCGGTCAGATCACTCCAACCGTGGCGCAACGTTGGACCGATAATTTTACCGACGATTGGCCGACGGTACAGCTAAACCGGCGCAACGCTCGGCGAAGCTTGGCCCGATCGTACGGTTTTTCATGGGAATGCGTCCTTAGCAGCTCCTGGAGAGCCTGATAGGCAGCCTCCACGGCCGTTGTGCGTAGAAAAACGGCGCATCCACTCAAAACATTCACGATGCGATAAAACTGATTCACCTCCAAAAGATTATTGAATCGCGGATACATTTTGACGCGCGTGATTGTGCTCGCTCGGGACGCTGAAAACTACTGAGGAAAATGCTGTGCTCTGTAGCGACGGACTAAAAGGAGCTGCTTCACAAAGCGTAAAAACACTTGAACATATGATGCAGTCAAAGGTTGGCTGGACGCATGGCGTATTGGTAGAAAAATATATACAAAGGTTCGAGAACGTCTAAGATAAAAAAAGGGATATAGAGAAATGGTTTACGTTGGCCGGTTTATGCTAGCCTCTCTAAATATGTTATAGACGTTTTACCCTGCCTCCTCTCCGATCGTCTATACTTTGAGACATTCGTGGCCAAGCAGCGACATGTGCCGAACAGCTTGTATGAAATTTCAAAACGTACAAGAGTATTTTCTTGAGCGATTGAAATGTGCATTAGCTGTAATAAAGTTTATGGTATGCAATAAATATGCTTTTTTCGGGGTTAATGTACAATCTTTATTTTCATAAAAATGTACACTCTCTAAAGGTGATAGCAACGATGAATTTCATGCGTAAAAATTACATCACCCTTTTGTTTATGCGAAGCGGAGGAGGAGGAGGAGGAGGAGGAGAGCGGTGAAGCGATAAGCGCTCTTTTAAGATGCCGCTATGCCGAAAATCGCCACACTTGCGATTGATCTATTGAACGGATAGCTTGCATTCACGATGGACGCTGATGAATATCGTAAAATTATCGACGAGTTGGAAAGAGCGTATGCGGCGCTCAAAAGTAACGTCTCCCGCATTAAAGTTGAAAAAATGTTAAAGTTCTGCGATGCTAGCATTAAAGAACTAACGATAAATTTTCGAACGTTTCATCTCAAGACGGGTGAAAAATTACGAATTCAGGCTAGTGTAGCCAAGTTGCTATCGTTGAAAGAAAAAATTGCGCGTATCAACCCGCGAAAAAGTGATGCTAGTTTGAGTGTCGCGAGCGGTGCGGCTAAATGGGTTGATATAGAATCAGCATTTCAAGGTCGAATAAAGACGGGTGCTATAATCAATTTGAGCCACAAAGATGCGTCAAATTTCCTCGAAGATGCGAAGAAAGTGGTGGTGCCGAAATTAAAAACAGTCGTGAGAGAAGAAAATAACATCAAGGTCAACGTTACGCTAGTGTGCAAATTTCATCTTTCGAAGATAGACGAGATCGTTGAGGAGCAAAAAACATTCCAAACGAGGAACGCGAGCATTTCGTTATCGACGGATATAGATGAATGGTTTGTGGAATACGTGCAATCAAAACTGCTCGTAAAAATCGAAGATTTTCAGGAAAAAGAATCGGGCTGGTCTTTGCATGAAATCGATCATCTCCTCGTTAGCATCAATTCGTACACACCGCTGCTCGGTGGCTCATCCACATACACGCCTATGCCTCGAGATATTCAACTGAAGCGGGCGGTTGTCAACATTGTGAACGCGGATGCGTATTGCTATTTATGGGCTATAACTGCAGCCTTGTCACCCTCACCAAATTCACATACCGAGAGGACGACGTCTTATCCACACTTTAGCGAAGTGCTTAATTATCAAGGATTCGATTTTCCGATGCGTCTATCGCATGTTGAAAAATTCGAAAAAATTAATGGATTATCGATTCATGTTGTGACAGGAAAATAGGATTTCGGGGTTTCCGCAGGCGCATCGATAAATACTAAAGTAGAACCGTATTTTACCGCCCAAAATCATACAGAGGGCCGATCAGCGAGAAACGCGCTTGCGCGAAAATATCGATCGGTAGGGCTAGATCCCGAAAAGAGGGAGAAAACGAACGAGCGAGAGAGTTCCTCGCGGGGACGTCTCTCGATACTCCTTATCGATATCTTGTTTCGTAAGGACGTCAACTCGATACTCCTTGTCTAGTCGCGACTAAGACCGTACGCTTATTTTGTCAAGTGTGTCCTGTGTTTCGTTTGAATTAATAATCCACGTACTGTAAGCCGAATTATTTGTCAGTCTTTGACAAATAGTCCGGCAGCGCCTCGAAGATCTCGAGAAATTTTGTCGCCGAAACCACGCTGTGGTACTATCCTTGACGAAGCCGGAAGACGGCCGGCCGAGATTCGGCTCGAGAGAACGAACAAAAAAGAAACTGAATATTGGGAACGGATTAAGTAAGTCTTGAATAAACTAGCATTTCCTTCTAGAGCATGTGAACTTTTCTTTGGTTCTGCGATTTTCCGGGTCCTCCAATCGTACTCCCCTTGTTGCGAGACTCAAGCTCTCACGTATATTTTTCGAGTGTTAGCCTCGTGTAGCTAACTGGCGCCCAACTTTCAAAGTGAAGTATTTGACAATGAATTAATAGATAATTATTAATGATTTATTAAAATAAGCCAACCAGAGCCCTGCCAGCCCTTGACCCAGGCCGCGGCAGGTGAGGGAAAAGAAATCCCGTCTCATTTGGCGCCCAACGTGGGGCAAGTTGGAAAATTTATATTGAAATAAATAAAATCGTAAAGAAAGTACTTGTAAATTAAAAGAAGTGAAAATTTTGAGGAGAAACTATTCAGGATAAATGGTAAAGTGGTAGTTGGTAAAACGAAGTGAGAATTATTTGTCTTGAACATATTTAATGTCCGTCAAATTAGTATATGTTATTATCCGTGAAAAGTGCGAAGTCCTGAAACCCCCATTGTTGAATTATTTATTATTTCTTGTTTCCCAAATATGTTGTGAGTAACGTTTGCGAAATTTAATTGTTCCTATTTATTGAAATTCGATGTTAATCGTTACTTTATTCCGTAACCAAAACGTATTTAACTAAGCGATGAATTATGTGAGAAGGAAATTTGTTAAAACAAAAATCTAAGAAAGTCATTAAAATAAGCTCACGAAGCATCATAGACAAAATTGTAGTGGCAAAATTTGACAAATTAGTGAACGTAAATTAATAAATTTACGAATTAAGTTCAATTGTGTAAAATATTGGTAAAACGGAAATTTTGTAAATAACCAAGTACAATTTGTTGAAAATAATTCCGGCAAGAATAAGTTGAGATGAAATAAAATTCGTTGAAAGCAATTATGAATAGCGTGTGAGGCCGAAAATATTTCTAAGCATGCGGTCCATTGTTCTCATCGGCAGCCTTACGCTTGACCGAACTTGTAATGTAAACAACGTAGCGACAGAGCGCAAGAGAGGGCCCGCTGTAAATCTTTTCTCTCTATCTATTGAGCCAAGAAGATACGTAAATAATGTTTCCACTCTATCTCCACTAACAGCTATCCTAGTGATCTATTTCTCACGAAATTATTCTCTCTTTGTAATACTTGCCGTTTCAAAACAACTCGCTTCGAAATATTTCTTGTCAGTATAAATATCTCTTATGTATTTATTCTCTTAGTACGATCCTTGTTACAAAGAAAACTCTTTCTTTGACTATTTCTTGCTCGACTGATTGTGTCTTGTATGTTTCTATTGTCTATTGTGATCTGCCGAATATTATGCGATACTGAATTTAAATCTACTTGTTACCGAATACACATGTTACACTGCGAATTGGAATTATTTGTCGATAATCAATGGTACTAGGATAAAATATTTTGTGTCATTGAAATAATTTCAGGAAATTAACCAAAATTGGGTTAAATTATCTACAGAAAAAAAAAATATGTATATAACAATTTAAAGTGACAATACGATTTAGAATATTAAAATTTTATCCCGAAAGTTTTATCACGCTTATTGGGAAATAAATAAAAGCAAAACCTTGATCAATAATTAGCATTTCGACAATAAAGTCTGTCGATTTAAATTGTTAGTGAAAGAAATTAAATAGCTTTAGCGTTCTGGTCGAGTTCGCTGCGGCAAAATTCAGATTAACGAGATATTCGCGAAAAATATAGTACAGGCATCGTTCCGGTGATTTCTAATTAAAATAATTGTTATGTTCTTTTCGCCGCCACGACGAGTAACGCGAGCGGGAACAAAATTATCACCAGAAAATCCGGGAAGTTCAGTGAATGAAAAGAATCCCGAAATGCCGGTCAGTGGAACGCTTCCGACCTCCTCTCATGAGGGAGAGAGGCAGGGTGAAGAGATCGGTTCTCAGGCGGTTGACGATCCGAGAGAGGGGAGTCTTCCTCGCACTCAGGAATCGGATTCCGCTGCCGCTGCAGGAAGCGCTCCAACTGCTTTCGCCGCATCTGTCCGGGGAAGCATGGGGATCGGTAGAGGAAGGGGCTCGCGAAGTGCCACCCCTATCCCGGATGATAGGATTCCGAAATCGACATGGGAAAATTCTGTCGCGAACATTTATCGAAAATTCGAAGATTTTGAAAATAAATTGCAAGGAATAGGCGTTCTCGAGAGTCAAATGGCAGAATTAATACAGGGGTTAAAAGGGTTAACGACAACACAGGAATTAGCGGTACGGTCTAACCCTACGTCTGAGGGAGGAGCCGCGCAGGATAGACAGGAGTCAAATTTAGGACGAACGGTTTACTCGTCAAGTGAAGAGCCAGTGAGCCAGCCAGTCGTGTCGTCTGTACCGATGGGGCAGTTAACTGGCCCAACAGTGAGCTTGTCAGTCGCTTCGATGACAAGAAATTCTAGTAGGAAACCGGGGAGTTGTGACGATGAGATTTTAAGACTCACACGTACGACAAACCCGACGAGTAGTGCCAATTCGTTAAACAACGCGTCTGTCGATGTTAACGAAGCCGTCAATGTAAATCGAAATTTGTCAACAATCGCGTCTGTCGATGTTGAAGAGAGAGGTAGTTCTCTCGATTTTGAAAGAAATCCGCGCTGTGAAGCGGTGGACCGAGGCCAAAACGGAATTTCTAATTCCACGAGTGCTTTTATGAATTATTCACGCGAACGAAATCGGGGAGGCCGAGAAGCTGCCGAACCGAGAGGTGAAATGTTCGCTAATGAGTGGAGCGAGCCTCGCACTTGCTCGAATATGAACAGAGTTCGCTTTTCGTCTGAAAACGCGTATTCGCGAGTGAATTGTGGAGATCTACTGTCGTCTGACGTAAATCCGAGCAATATCACCGATAGGTTAGGACGGAATACACAGCCGTCATTTTCGTCAAATCCCACCGAAGAACCAGGTGGTCGATATTCCGTTAGTGGTTCCGCTAATTTCGTTAGAGTAGCGATTCCTCAAGTCACCCCGGAAGGAGAGACCTTGGCCGAGGACTATTTGACCATGGATGAATATCGACGGATTGTCGAAAGTAGGAATCGGTCACAACAGTCTCAGTCCTTGACCCACGGGCCTCAGCGGACAAGACGACCTCTATCGTCTAGAAGAGGCGTCCTGGCCACCCGGAGTAGTGAGTCAAGCGACAATGAGGAAAATGAGACGCGTTCTGACGGTCAAAACATATCATCCTCTATACGAAGAACAAGAAGGACAAATAACCTCCCTACACTGTCGAATAATCAAGAATTAGACTCAGCAATGAGAATTGGAAGGATCGTAAGCTCCTGGAAGATTACCTTTCCAAAAACGGAGAGGGATCCGGAACAATTCTTATTGATCCTGAGAGAAAAACTAAGTGCGAGTGGGATAAGAGAAGACCTATTTGTCCCATATTTGTCAAATATCTTTGAGGGTCCGTATCGTTCCTGGTACATATTAAACAAGGACCGCATGCAATCGTGGAAGGATTTCATAAAAGCTTTTCGCTTCGAATGGGGAGTCAAAAAAGACGACGGCGCTCTATTTCTCGAAATACGAGATTTAAGACTTGAAAAAGGCGAAACACTGGCCGAGTACATTTGTCGAGCGCGAATGATATTCGAGCGAATGAAGCAACCCCCGTCTTTCCGCGATCAGTTAACAAAGATTTTAATGAAATCGCATCCGCGCTTGACTTTTGACGTCATAAACGCGAGAATCGATAATTATAAAGACCTTCTGCATTTTATCAACGAACGTATGTACCTTTATCGCCAATCGGTTGAAGCAAAAAGAGAGTTACGCACTAGGAATAACAAGGCTGACTTAAATTTCCTAGGTGAAGAAATACCAGACAATAACGACAGTCAATATTCTGAAAGCGAGGAAGAGGAAGAAACAACTAACCTTAACGTGATGCAACCAACGCGTTCGGGTAAAAGGAATAATAACACTTACAACAACTCCAAAAGCTTGAATCGACAGCGACTGGAAACGAATTTAGCTCGCTTCGACAAAGAGCGTAAAGAAACGCTCGGTAATCAAGGTAAAACATCGGTGCCTGTTCATTCGAAGTTCGCTCGCGATTTTAGTAAATTCTTTTGCTATCATTGTGGTGGTACGGGACATGCAGCACGCTTTTGTACTGCCGAGAGGCAGGTTGTATGTTTCGTCTGCAGAGCCACTGGCCATTATAACAAGGATTGCCCAAAGCGTTCGGGAAACGAGCAGGCCCGACAGTGACCAGACCTCAGGCCACCGTCACAAAGGGCGTAGAAGAGGCATCCTGCGGAAAACAAAAAATTGGTATCGATGTCGATCGAACGAAAACGCTGGACAAGGTCGACACACCACTTAATGTGGGGAAAATTGTCGAAATCAGGAATAAAGCGACGGCAGAAGATATTTTGTCCACGCAATTAACACTCTTGTGTGATTTGTCGGAAGATTCCGAAATGTCGGATGATGAGTTTTCGGACCGATCAAGAACATAATTGACAAGGAAAATGAACCGGAGGTACAACTGACAACTCTCATGACAGACGAAGACTGTGAAGATACAATCGACTTCGAGATGAATGACGAACCTTACGTCGAAAGTCTGAGAGAATGGAAACCACCGAACTTGTCCCCTCATCTATTGCACGCTTTGTCCCAACGCAAAATTTTTCGCGCGAGTAACCATTTAAAAGAACCAAGGCACGTCACTCGTATTCCGATAGAAATCTCCATTTTTGGTAGAAGGATTTCTGGTATACTCGACAGTGGAAGCGAAAGGTCGTACCTCAGCCAACTCGTTTACGATCAAGTTAAGGACCAACAAGTTTTGCATTTGTCTGAAGATTTGACGTCAAGAAACGGCGTTCGTTTGGGCAACAAATCAGTGGTCAAAACGAGAGGTGGTACCTGCTTCGTAATCGATGTGGGAGATGTGTATGGACCACAATGGTTCAGCATCCTACCGAATGCGTCAAGTCCTGTAATTCTGGGATTGGATTTTTGGACAACGTTTAAAGTCAAAATAAATTCAACTGCGAAAACATGGACACTTGAAGGCAGTAAGTACACGTATCCAATGACACAACGTGACGTTACACGAACTAATTTAAGAGCATTAACGGTCGAGCAAACAGACAAACTTCAATGTTTTCTGAATAATGAATTTATAAAGATAGATAAGGAATCTACAGGCTTGACGGATTTAATAGAGCACGTTATCGAAATAAACGATCCCGTTCCTCATCGGCAAAAACCATATCCGCGGAGCGAGGCGATTCGCGAATTTATTAGTGACGAAGTGGTCCGTTTGCTTGAAAAGGGGTACATCCAGTGGAGTAAAAGCGATTGGGCTTGTTCACCTGTAGTCGCACCAAAAGCAAATGGCAAATTGAGGTTTTGTATCGACTATCGTCCGGTAAACCGACAAACGACGAAGCCAGCTTACCCCCTTCAAAATATGAAGTCTATTTTGTCTCAATTACACCGAGCAAAAATAATTTCGACCCTTGACATGAGTGAGGCATTCCATCAAATTCCGATGCATTTAGACAGCCGTAAATATACAGCATTTGTTGTAGAAGGCAAGGGACTGCTGGAATGGGTTCGCATGCCTTACGGCTTGACTGGCGCGCCCTCCACCTTCCAAAGTTTGATGGACAAATTAAAGCGAAGAGTTAAAGAACTAATCATCGATAGAAATTTGCCGAACTATTGGTCGGATCAGATTTTCGCCTATCTCGATGACTGGATTATTGTCAGTCAGGACCTTGACGAGCACCTTGCTCTGTTGTCATTGCTATTCGAAGTCCTACGCGAAGCAAAACTCAAAATAAATCGAGAGAAAAGCAGTTTTGCCTGCAAAGAAGTTAAATTCCTTGGCTATATTGTTGACGAATTGGGTATCAGACCAAACCCCGAAAAAATACAGCCGATTCTCGATTTTCCTGTCCCCAAAGATCGGACACAATTAAGACAGTTCAACGGCTTAACAAACTGGTATCATCGACACCTGAAAAACATCGCCCGAGTTCAAGGCCCGTTGAATAAATTGACGAGTCCTAAAGTTCCATGGAAGTGGACGGACGCCGAACAAAAATCTTTTGACGAAGTCAAATCAGCTTTAGCGAGTGCCCCGAGGTTGTACACGCCAATACCAAAGCAACCCTTTATTCTCTATACAGATGCAAGTGACTTCGGTTTAGGCGCGATTTTGGTACAAGAAGACCCTGAAAACGGCAAGGAAAACTTACTCGAAGTTTTGAGTCGGCCGTTAAGAGGTGCCGAAATCCACTATACGACCACCGAAAAGGAGTGCTTAGCGGTAGTATGGGCAGTCGAAAAACTCCGATGCTATCTCGAAGGTACGCCCTTCAAAGTTGTCACAGATCATCAGGCTTTGCAATGGCTGTATAGCTTAAGAAATCCTGTGGGTCGTTTGGCGAGATGGGCCATTTTCCTGTTGCAACACTCCATGACAGTTGAATACCGACGAGGCACTACGAACGAAGCCCCTGATGCACTTTCACGTATACACAGTGTCGATGTTGATTTATAAGGTTGGGAAAAAATCGTCGAACAAACCACCCAGAGCAAAATCGCGTTGTCCTCGATTCTGGATCAAAACTGGTACGAGACAAAGTTTGATCTGGTCAAAAAACAACCTGACCGATTTACTGAATGGAAAATCGAGAATGATGAATTATTCTATTATAGACCCGACTTCAGTAAATTATTTATTGATGACGAGAATCCGTGGAAGAAAGTCATTCGCCCACCTGATGTTTTGACAATATTGCGTGAAAATCACGAGACACCTCAAGCAGGCCATTTAGGTAGAGATAACACCTACGATCGAATTCGACGAAATTATTATTGGCCAGGCATGTCCCGTGACGTTCAGTCTTTCGTCGAAGACTGCGACATCTGTGTGAAGGTGAAAGCTAATCAGAACCCGATCAAGGGCCCCCTGATGACTAAACCTTTACTTAAACCGTGGACTCAACTCTCAGTAGATACGGTTGGACCGCTAATTCGTTCAAAAAAGGGAAATGCCTACCTAATCGTCGTACAAGATCTCTATACGAAATATGTAGAACTCTTTCCCGTTAGAAACCAAGTAGGGAAAACTGTGGTTAAAACTCTTGAAAACGTATTCGACAGATGGGGAACGATCCCAGAGTCAATAATTACCGACAACGGCACGGAATACATCAACAAAGAGGTCGATGCACTGTTGACAGCTAAAGGGATTAAACATATCACAACTCCTTTAGCTCACCCCCAGGCGAATCCGGTAGAGAGGGTAAACAGGACTATAAAACCCATGATCGCTGCGTTTTTGAAAGACAACCATAACGAATGGGACGAAAATTTGACAAAATTGCAGCTCGCCTATAATACCGTTCCTCATGCCGGTGGACGAGTTTCCCCATTTTTCCTGAATTTTGCGCGAGAGGCTGATCTCAGCCCGCGCGAACGTTTCACTGACAATGATCAGCCGATAACAAACGCGTTGGTCGACGGATGGGCTAAAAGAATATTGAAATTTGATGAACTTCGACATAAAGTCGAAGACCAAATGAATAAATATCGGGAGAGTCGGAATGCCAAGGCTAATTCGAATAGAACCAAATCAATCAATCTATCAGTCGGTTCCGAGGTATACTACCCCAATAAGCGTTTGAGCAGTAAAATTGGTGGTTATGCTGCAAAATTAGGGCATAAATATGTAGGACCTGCAGTAATAAAACGTATACTAGGACCATTGATTGTCGAACTGGCAGACAAAAAAGACAAAATTATCGGCAAATATTATGTAACAGATTTGAAAATACCACGTCGAAGTTTACGGAAATATAACCCTTCATAGCGCTGCAGGAATGTCGATCACTTCCGAAGATGGGGCGATGTATTTTGACGGCGGTACAGATACGGCGAGCGTGTCCTCATCAAGACATGACGATGGATTGGAACAAGCAAGTTTACGGACGCTATTTGACGAAAAGCTAAAGTTGGAGGCTCGGTGGAAAGTAGTCCGCCACAGGATCGGGAATCGAAAGGGTGAAGCGGCCCCGGGTTACATCGACTACCATTCCACGAACGAACAGACGATTTCTGATGCAGGAGCCGTAAGGTTGCTCGCCAAGGCTCTGGAAAACACCGAGACCAGTCCAGAATCGACCAGCAATTGCACCGACATTTCACTCTCTTCGACAAACGGCTCCGAGGCAACCGTGAAACCGTCAACCTCTAACACCAGCTTCGAGGTCATCAAACTATTCGAGGAGATCCACACTCGCCCGCCTCCGAAATTAAAATTGGCAAGGATAACTCGGGCTACTTCGGCGGAAATTGACGCCGAAAAGGTCAAAAGAAAAAGGGTACTCTCGGTTCCTCGTCCTCAACAACTCAATTCCTCTGGATAACCGATGAGGAGTATTGATAACCCGGAAACGGTGATTGCACCTCCAGTCATGGTGAAACCGTTACCATTGGGGAAACTTCCCTCCTTTGACGATGTGTCAAGAAAGCTCGACGTACTGGAAGTAGTCAACTCCCTTGGTACCAAGCAGCCTCTATATCTTGTCGACTGCCGGATCGTCAGTCAAGATTTATTAAAGGGCAATTCTAAAAGGGCCAAAATGCTCGTCGAGCGACTCGAATCAACAAAACTGATCGGGGAACCCAAACCTTCGTCAGCATGGCCGCAAAACCACCAGTCTCCGGATGCGTGAACTGTCGCTCCCGGGAACATCACTTCAAGGCGTGCCAACGGCCTGGCTTTTGTCAGATTTGCGGAGCAGAAGGATTCGATACCGTTGATTGTATCTATCCCCATGGCATCAAATACGAGCAGGCCCTTGGTAGGTGCTCAGGGTGCGGACGAGATCCGGGTCGGTACTGTCCAGAATGCCCAGACTGTAACAGCCGTTATGAGGGAATCTTCGATTGGTTGAGACTGAATTACAGCACTTGGCCAACTTCGTTCGTATACCAGAGGATCACTGCTACCTCGTCAACGAGGGCAAGGAACTCCTTAAAAGAAATAAAAGGATCCGTGCGACCAGGGCCTTGTGCCAATCTTTTGCCAACACCGCGCTCGACGAAGTCACGGAAGAGAGGCCTGAGCTCAAGGATGGAGAAGAAGTTCGTGTCATCATCCCGACAAAATACAAGAAAAACGAAAGAGCTCGACGCCCACCGCAGTGAAGCTTCGAAGATTACGTTCGACAACAACCGAAAATGAATCGCCTAGCGCACTTTTCAATAATACTAACATTTATATATTTATTCTACTCTGTTTCTTCACTAGTCAGTTGACAAACTTTTGTCAGTTTCTTTTATTTGTAAACCAAGTAAATGGCAGGCTTTCGTAGTACCGTTGTCCCACCAAATTTAAGATATTAACACATTACAAGCTCTCGAAAGATCCTGTTTGTTTTGTGTATGTGGTTGCCTTTGTCAGTCCTTCCCCTGTGGAGTCGCGGAGCCATTGAACTGTTCCAGGTCACCCTCTGGGTTTGAGGCCAACATGTCTCGGGCGGAGGTGTGCGAGTTCCGCAGAACGAAGGAAGATATGAGTCCTCGACGGTTGTCGACCCGGTCGGCCGCCACGTCAAGGTTCGAGGGAGGAGGATGTGACAGGAAAATAGGATTTCGGGGTTTCCGCAGGCGCATCGATAAATACTAAAGTAGAACCGTATTTTACCGCCCAAAATCATACAGAGGGCCGATCAGCGAGAAACGCGCTTGCGCGAAAATATCGATCGGTAGGGCTAGATCCCGAAAAGAGGGAGAAAACGAACGAGCGAGAGAGTTCCTCGCGGGGACGTCTCTCGATACTCCTCATCGATATCTTGTTTCGTAAGGACGTCAACTCGATACTCCTTGTCTAGTCGCGACTAAGACCGTACGCTTATTTTGTCAAGTGTGTCCTGTGTTTCGTTTGAATTAATAATCCACGTACTGTAAGCCGAATTATTTGTCAGTCTTTGACAAATAGTCCGGCAGCGCCTCGAAGATCTCGAGAAATTTTGTCGCCGAAACCACGCTGTGGTACTATCCTTGACGAAGCCGGAAGACGGCCGGCCGAGATTCGGCTCGAGAGAACGAACAAAAAAGAAACTGAATATTGGGAACGGATTAAGTAAGTCTTGAATAAACTAGCATTTCCTTCTAGAGCATGTGAACTTTTCTTTGGTTCTGCGATTTTCCGGGTCCTCCAATCGTACTCCCCTTGTTGCGAGACTCAAGCTCTCACGTATATTTTTCGAGTGTTAGCCTCGTGTAGCTAACTGGCGCCCAACTTTCAAAGTGAAGTATTTGACAATGAATTAATAGATAATTATTAATGATTTATTAAAATAAGCCAACCAGAGCCCTGCCAGCCCTTGACCCAGGCCGCGGCAGGTGAGGGAAAAGAAATCCCGTCTCAATGTGTACGGTATAGGACGTGCGAATGGACGAAGCGAAATTGTGCCAGTACATCTTAGTAAACACATATCGAAAAGACCTACGATACTGTGACGTCGGTCTGACGAGTTCACAATGAAATGTGACGTCAAGACGCACTTAAGGTTAAGAAACCTTGAAAAAATGGTCGTTCCCTTTTTGCCCTAGCCTCTCGGCCAATAGACTGGATGGGGGTCTTTAATTGAGGAGTGCAAATAAATGTGGAAACGTCGTGTTGGATTTTATCTGACTAAAAGAGTCTGTATTTTAGAAAACAAATTATAGATATTACAAATAAAACAAATAATGGACTTACAGTTTGATAACGATGAAGACGGCAGAACGAAATCGGTCAGTCGAAAGGGTGTAAATCTTCGTTGACCTCTCAGTTCCTCGAAATAACTTCAACAATTCTTAATTCTTCTTTGACTTAATATTTTTCAGTTTCAACTTTAAACTTTGAATAATTTCTCTATAAATTTCAATTTTTCTATTACTTTAATCTTTTCTTATTTCTTTGAATTTATTTATTTTCGGTCTCTTCTTTATTACTTGGACTCGGTACTTTTCTTTTTACTCTGATTCTTCTTCACTCTGACTTCTCTTACTCTCTGCTGGCTCTTCTGCCACTCTGACTTCTCTTACTCTTATTCTGCCACTCTGCTTTGATTTTCCTTCTGCGCGTCTTTTTATCATTTCGGTTTATAGGCGTTCCGAAATTTTAAGTCGTAGAAAGGTTCAACCAATGATGGTCCATTTTCATCTTGATTTTCCCTTTTCTTAAACTAAAGGGCCTGATGCTTCGGGAGCGCACACTCCCCTCCACATAGGTTATCCTATCTTTGTCGCGTAGGTGGGTTTCGCCCCTCCCTGACGGACAAAGATGTTGCTTTGGGAAGGCCCATCTTCCCTCCACAACTTACGTCTTATGCGTATTATCGAATACAATATTTTATTTATAATGTTATTCAATGTTTGTTAAATCGCATATTGTTATTTTAAACATATTAGCATTTTCTTTGCAATTTACTTCATATGTCTCTTAATGACAAACTTATTTAATAGTGTTACATATCTTTTCTTTTCGTGTCGTCCGTTTCAATTGTTATAATTATTCCAAATGAATTATCTATTATTTTCATTGTTATTTTGTTTCCTCATTATTATTTATCAATTATTAATTTATTTACTTTAACATTTAGATTTCATTTGTCTGTTTAAGTTGTTTACTGTTAAAAGAAAAATATTTCGATGTTGAGAATATTTGAACAGTGTTTCGTTTGAAGAGCAGCTGTATAAAGTTTGATGATCGTGGAAATATTTGAGATTTGGTTTTCTTGGAATTTTGGTACTTAAAAAAATGTTCATGTTCCCTATCTACCCATGGCGTCTACGAGTCGCCAGATAAGCGGTTCTCGAAAGGTTGCGGCATCTCGTATCACTCCCTTTCGTGGGAATGCATTTTCTAATCTTCATGCGTTTCCGCTTTCGGTCCGTTGATATTTTTTGAACACGTGTGTTTTTTGAGAAAAACAGACTCGTGGGAAGTTTACATATAGAAAATGTTTATAAGAATCTAGACGTTTTGTGTGCTCTTGTAACGATATCTAAAGAAATTCTCGAAGAGAGAAAAAAAAAGAAATACGGAGTTTCGACGGACGTCACACCCCCCTACATAGACGGTAGTACGAGTGAGACAAAGTGAACGAGAACGACCGAAAGAAAAAAAAATATTATATCAATAACGAAAAGTTATTTCGTTTCCCAATATGAACTCCTTTTAATTAATATTTTTGTCTCATTTTAATATATTTATTCACGTAATTCTATTTATGTGTATGAGAGTTACCTATTTTCTACGTAAATCGATTTTCTTCCTTGTTGTAACTCCTGAGTTTCCGATTGAAATTGTTGATGATGACGACGCCGGTGATGTTGAACGTGTTGAAGGATGTTGTGACAGTTTAGTTGGAGGTACATGTCCATTCGTACTTACTCAGTCGATTTCGAATATCTTCTTATTTTTCTTGTCGTTTATTCAATTTTTCATTTTATTAAATTTTTTGTAAGATTTTCCTTAACTCATTAATTCACAAAGATTCTTTTAACCTCGATTTGATTTTCCTCCGTTTCGAGTTCGGGGTAAATCTTTGTATCCGCAGCTACTGGTGGAATGAGATCTTCTCCTGCCTCTAGGTCCGATAGACGTACTGCTTGCTGTTCTGCTTCTGTGTTTCGTTGGTTATTTGCCAAATGTAATAACAAATGAGTAACTGAGTCCCACACGGCTCCGATTAATTTGAGTGACCATCCATAGACGGTGTGTAGAGTGTATCCATGTACAAAGGTATCTACAATCATTTTACAGATTTTGAGCACCATGAATATGCCAATGAAACCCGCGCTGATTGTGCCGAATTTCAAGAATCGACCCCATGTCTTTTCCCATGCGTTTTCTGCAAGTTTCTCGAGTGATTCTTCATCGAAAATGTTGTAGAGTGATGCACTTTTCCTGTGTGATCCATTTGTTACTCTTTGTGCGACATTTTCTAGTATTGCGGTTTGTTCCATTGTGAACATTATTCTGTTCCGCATTGTGTCTAGATCGTTTTCGCTGTAGATTCCGCTTGTAGCCAGATGAATTGGATTTTTATAATTCCATGTTATTTTAGTGTCGGGCTTTAAGCTCAACGGTGGAATTGCCTCTACAGGTTTTGGCATAAATTTGTACCAAGTATTCCCCAATTGATAGAATTGTAATAATGGTGAATTACAGGGAATTTTCGTAGCGTGATTGGTAATAATGTGTGTCTTTGGCGTTAAGAAATAAGTTTCGTTTCCTCTTTCAACTGGTACACGGTTGAAGCATTCTTCCGTATGCTGTACCTTTACTTCGACTGGTACGCATTGAATGATGTGGACCACCTCTCCTGCCAATACTGCCATGTATCCTGGTCCTTTCATGAATCGGTACGCGAATTCATCCGGTTGAGTCGATGCTATCGCTAAACTATTTTTTAAGACTTCTTTTTCTAATTTGCAACGGTGTATCATAACATCTCTGTATAAAGTTTGAACTTGTGACCTCACATGTCTCTCGACGTAAACAAATTTCGCATTTACATATAAAAACATATCCATATTATCAGGCTTAATTTTAACAGCATTATTTTTTCCAAGAATTCCTAGATCTTTACCTTCCATAATAAACAATTTAGGATGTTCTGTCTTGAGTATAGTGAGACCACACGAATTTTCTATTCCAGTAATAGCTAATGAAAAACTTGTATCTTCTACTTTAACTGTATATACGGTTTCATCTTTTGTTTTCAATTTCGTCGCTAAACCTGTGTATAACATTGAATACGAATAATCTTGACAAAATTTTCTCGGTAATGAGTCCCAAAATGTGTATCCTCCTTCTGGATCGATACAATGTCCTTGGTTTAAAGTACAACTATGTCCTGAAGTAAGATAAACCTTATTGCTATTTACTTTTACTCGAATCATTGATGATCTTAAACTAATTTTTGCAGTTCCCATTACAACTACATCATCCCAAGTGCCGTACGGGTCTGAATATTGTGTACCCATACATGAAGCATCATGTGCAGCTTTTCCTGCTAAAGTAATACTTCTAGTGGTGGTTGTATTTATTATCAATCCATCAATTATTGTATTTCCAATTCGCGCCGTGCCATGATTGTGCGCTATCTGACACGTTTCTCGTGAAATAGGAAGTATGTAATCCATGTACGCATTGTCAACAATCGCCACATGTGAATGCATACCGCAATAATGAATTGTTCTACTAATTTCGATTTTACATTGAAATGCATCTACAAAGTCATATTCGTTCGTTTGAAGAAGAAATACGTTTGTATGAGAAGTTTCTACGTGTTGAGATTCTATATCGCATTCGTCAATGTCCAATAGCGATACCGTCGTCATATTTAAAGATTTTGTTCCACAGTCGTAACCAATTATGGCTATTGCAGATTTCCATAATATTGACATTATTAAAATTTGTAACATTTCCATTTTCCTGTAACAATCAAAATTATATTATAGTATATAATCTGGGTCTTTTTCCCTATTTTTATTTTTTATTTTCTTCTTCATTTGTTTATTAGCTTCTGATAATGAAATGTGTGATTTCTTCAATCGATTTGGATGAACGATTTTAGCTTTATTTTTAATTTGTATTTTTACATTTCCGTTTGGAAAAACTTCTAAAATTTCATAAGGTCCATCATAATGATCTCCTAGTTTATTTGGTTTTGGTCCTTTGGAGAGAAAAACATTATCTCCTTTTTTGAATTTTATCGGTACTATTTTTTTATCATAATATTTTTTCGATTTAAACTTTGAATTTACCAAATTTTCATATGCGAGTGTCCGATATCTGTTAATCTTTTCACTAAATCAGATATATAATTGTCATACGTGGGAATGCGATCCAAATCGTGCAATGGTTCATTCGTCGGTACTCGAGCAATTTTTCCATATACTAATTCATACGGAGTATATCTCGTACCTTCGTGAACACATGTGTTATATGAGAAGGTGGCTAATTCGAGCCAATCATCCCATTCTTTTTCTTTATCTGTATATTGTTTTAAATATTCTCCCAATGTATGGTGGGACCGTTCCAATGATCCATTTGATTGTGGCCTAAATGCCGTAGTTTGTATTTTCTTTATTTTGAAACGTTTTGTTATTCGTTGCATGAATGCACTAATAAAATTTCGACCCTGATCAGTTAATAATGCTTTTGGTGCACCGAAAATACAAATGAATTGTTTTATAAATGCATCAGCTACTGTAATAGCTGTCATGTTTTTTAACGGAATGGCAACACAAAATTTTGATAAACTATCTTGAATAGTTAATATATATTCGTTTTCTTTACTTGTTTTTGGTAATGGACCAACAATATCCATCGCAATTTTTTCAAATACTGTTCCTGGAGTGTCAGTTATTATCATCGGCTGTTTTGTCTTTACTCTAACTAATTTTTTTAATTGACAATCCAAACATTGTTGAATTCGTCGTTGCACATCCTCTTTCAAATTTTCCCAATAAAAATTATGTTTGATTCGATTGTATGTTTTCGATACCCCTTTGTGTCCCCCCATTGGCGAATTATGAGATTCGAAAAATATTAAATCTCTTTCCTCAGTTGGAACATATCTAATTGTGCCAAGACAAATTATAACTTTAATTTTTTCACTTTCGAATATTGATTCTATCATTGTCATTATTTCTTCCCATTGAATATTTTCAATATATTTTGAATAAGCAATTGAAACTGTATCAATGTTTTTTTTGTTCATATTCATTTTTAATCGAACTAAACTTTTTGCAATATTTGATTTTATTTTAATCAACGATTCTCCTCTTGATTCTCGAATCACTAACCCAAAGTAAGATTTTTTATTTATCTTCCGATGACATACACTACCCAAGCTAACGGCTTCTACGGGAGGCAGTCTATCCAATTTTTCTAATTTCTTGGAGCCCTCATCACATGGATGTCCGCTTCCGTCGACAAAATATGCCAAATTGTCTTTCCTGAACCCAAACATTTCTTTTGAAACTACTATGTTTGATTTTACTTTATTATTCATTTTCTTTTCTACTAACTTTTCCTCTAATGAATCTTCCGATTCGCAGTCTGACTCTATTGCCTCTTCAGAACTCGAATCATTCATTGGGAAATAATTACAATCCTCAGGATCACGAACATCCTCACTGGGTCCTTCCTTGTGTCCTGTTTTAATGGATTCATTTACTTTTGCCTCTATGGAGTCCAATACTCGTTTAGATGGCCTACCCCTTTTTTTCCGAGGTTTCTCAATAGTATTTTTTTCTTTTACTATATTTTTATTTTTCTTACTTTCAATTTTATTATTGAATTCATTTTCTTTTGGGTTTATTTCATTCGATTTTAATTTATCAATTATTTGTTGCATTTCAGAATCGAGAGAGTTTTCATTTTCTTTTTCTTTTTTTGTTTGAGCACGAGTAGTAACGTTTACTACTTCAACTGGATTGCGTGATAAAGCATCCGCGTTTAAATTAACTTTTCCTGGTTTATATTTAACATCATATTCATATTCAGCTAATTTCAACCGCCATTTTAACACTCTGGCATTTGCATCCTTTGCTGTTTGAAACCAAACTAACGGTTTATGTTCTGTGACCAATGTAAATTTATGTCCGTAAATATATGGTCTGAAATATTTAACTGCTTGCACAATCGCAAGAGCTTCTTTTTCATACGTATCATATTTTAATTCTGCTCCTCGTAAGACTCTAGAGAAGTATGCTATCGGTTTATCTTTTCCGATTTCTCCTTGAGATAATACTGCGCCTATAGCGAATCCAGAGGCATCAGTAGTTATAATAAAATGTTTCGAAAAGTCTGGATATTGTAATACTGGTGCAGTACATAAGGCTTCTTTTAAATTTTCAAAAGCATTTTGAGTTTCTTGAGACCATTCAAAATTTCTATCTTTTTCTAACAATTTTGTTAAGGGTTTTGCAATCTTTGAAAAGTTTTTAATAAATCTTCTATAATATCCCGTTAATCCGAGAAAAGCTCTGATATTTTTTTGTTTCTTAGGTACTGGAAATTTCCTTACAGCTTCTAATTTAGACGGGTCAGGTTTTAAACCATTTTCACTGATAATGTGCCCTAGATAATTTACTTCTGGGCGTAAAAATTCGCATTTATCTGGTTGTAATTGTAAGTTGGCTTTACGCAATCTTTGCATCAAATCATCTATTCTTTTTCCATGTTCTTCTAAATTTTTCGCAAAAACTATTATATCGTCTAAATAAACAAACATTGATATTCCTTGTAAACCGCTTAAAACAGTATCCATTAATCTTTGAAACGTTGCTGGAGCATTTTTTAAACCAAATGGCATTCGGTTAAATTCCCAATGTCCTTGTTGTGTAGAAAAAGCTGTTTTGTGTTTATCTTTTGGTTCCATCTCGATTTGGTGATAACCAGACGCAAGATCGAATACAGAAAAATATTTTGAACCTCCTAATTGATCGAGTATATCGGTTATGTTAGGTAGCGGATAAGCATCTGTTATTGTGTTTTCATTTAATTTTCTAAAATCAATGACTACGCGCCATCTTTTATTTCCATTAGAATCTGGTTTTTTAGGTACGATCCATACTGGACTGTTATACGGAGACTCTGAAGGCTGAATAATGCCTGTGTCGAGTCCTTCCTCCATTTGTTCATTTATTTTCGATTTTAAATATTGTGGTGTGCGATATTGTTTAGTTGTTAAAGGAATATCTGAATTCGTTGTGATTCTATGTTTATAAACACTTGTTGAATTTAAAGGTTCTCCTGGAATATGAAAACGATCGGAGTATTTCTTTACCAAGGTTTCTACATGAATTTTTTCTTCGTGTTGTAAATGATCCCATCTTAATAATTTTCTAATCTCATCAAATCTTTTCTCTGTTTCGTGCACTTTAACTAGCAATACCATCTTTTCTGTTACTTTTGACATTTTATTATTGTTTTCCTTTACAAAATTTATTCTTTCGCTTACTGAACTTTTTTCGTGAGTAGTTGATAACGGAATTTTTATTTCCTCGATTTCATGAACTTCTAACGTAGGAATCTTTATATCTATTTCTTCCTCAGTTGTATTATAAATTTGCATGTACGCACGGTCATTTTGTACTTTGACTAAACATTCACCTGCATATACGCCTTTACAAATCTTTAATTTTCGGATATATCCTTCCGAAATTTCTGGATTTTTAACATAGGCAAAAAATGTCGTTTCGCTTCGTGGAGGAATGCACATTATGCCATTTTCAATTTTGTTTAATTGTTTAAATGGGTATTTTTCATTACCAATTTTAAATACTCTGTTTTTATAATCAATTTTTGCCCCATGAGTTGCGAAGAATCGAGATCCAACGAGACCTGCGTGTGGAATTGTTATCTCATCTTTTATAATATGACACACAGTCTCTTTACCGAATAATTTTACTTTTACACTGCCTAACGTTTTTACTGGGATATCTGCTATTCCATGCAGTTTAATTATTTCATCTGAATTTATTTTTGTATTCTTGTTCACATATTTTAACTTAATTAAGTTGGGCGAAGCACCTGAATCAAGCATCATTACTACATCTTCATTTTTATCAGTTTTTCCTACGACTGTATATGGTAATTCATCAAAATTAACATCTATTTCGTATACTGGGAGTCGTTGTTTGACTCCTGCTCCTGAATTGTGTTTACAGGGCGGCTTTGAGTATTGTCTTTCCTCGCGCCCGCTGAGTGAGACTTGTTCGAGTTTCCCTGATCGTATTTTAGCGCTTTTAATCTATAACACTGGGTGTCTTCATGTCCCGCTTTTTTACAAAAAGTGCAATATTTCTGTGTATTACTTACAATATTTTGATTCGAATATTCTTTATTATTTGTTCGACACGTTTTAGCAGAGTGCCCGTGTCTTCCGCATATTTGACATTTAATATCTGTGACTTTATATTGATTTCGCGTTTGACTATAGCAATTTTTTGCTGTATGACCTGGTTTATTGCATAATTGACAGTATTCTTTCGAAATTTTATCGTATTCATTACATTGTTTTGCAAAATGTCCTGATTTTTTACAACGGAAACATACTATCTCTGAGTTTGACTGAACATTAGGATTGTTATTTCTACTAGGTTGAATGTACGTTTTATTTTGAGGACTATTTATTTGATTTTTCTTTACATCGTTTCTTTCTGAATTGAAAAATTTTACTGGCCTATTCATTTTATAGTCCTGCTTTTGTTTCTCACTTGAATTTTCTTTATTCGGATCTCTGCGTAAATCTTTTCGCGCATTTAATTTTCGTTCAATTTCTATTGCTTTATTTAATGCTTCTGTTACCGTATCGCATTCTGGCATACGTTGATCTATATCATTTTTTAAACCCTGAGAAAAACATTGTGCTACCGATGTGTCAATTTCGTCTTTAAATATTTGCATTTGTTGGTCTGTTAATCCTGTTTTACTAGCAATGTGACTTTCAACTATTTCTCTTGCTTTTTTCCGTAACCTATTAACAAAGTCTACAACTGATTCATTGTCTTTCTGAAACATTCGTCCTAATTCTCCTTGCAATTGAAAAGTTGTTTTCGTTGGAACATAAACCTTTTTTAAATCTGTTATTAATTCTTTAATTGTTGAATATGTCGTTTTATTTAATGCATCTTTTACTTTTTGAGATAAGCGACTACCAAAAATTAATTTTGTTATATTTGATTCTGCAGCAGCTGGTAACATGTCTTTTGCTTCTGTGCAACTATTTATGAAATCTATTACCCGTGTAGAAGTGGGTCCCGCATAGAGCTAGCCGCGGTCTATTTCTTCCCATTACTTGCTAGCGGCTGGCAGTGAAACTAGCCCGCCGCTAGCTCTATATGTAACACTTGGAAATCTAGCGGCTAGCCAGATATTCTAGCTCGGTACTAGATAGCTCTTAGATGGACGCTATCTGGAAAGAAAGCTATTTTATAATTCGGCGCTAGATAGGGTACGCTGGTAAGGGTTGAATAGATAATAATTAAAAGAAATCTAATCACTTTGAAAAAATAACAAATTTTATTAAATATTATAAATATTGAGTATTGAGTATATATGCACGTAAGAAGTAAGATAAGTAAATTATTGAAATTTAATATATTACATTTGAAGTCATTTTTTTCGTTAAATATTTATTGCTTTTTTAATGGTGCACGATCACGTTTGTTTTTTTTTTTAATTGTTGTACTGATTATTACTTCTTTGTTTATTATATTGCTGACTTTTTTTTTTATGGGTTATATCTTTTTAATCGTTCAGCGCTTTTTTTACGGTGCGTGATCGCGCCATACCCCAATCTTTGGCGTTAGTCAAAACTACTCCGAGATTCGACAGATATTCATTTTCGGAGACTCGGGGTATTGCGCTGTTCATCACTTTTTTTTCGATCATATCTGTAATTATAAAAATATGCATTTTATTTTATCGTACATTAAAGTTTTAAAATTAACTGATGGAATATCTTACCGAAAAGGCAGGTTGAAAACGCGGTATCTTTAAAGAGAAATTTTCCATCTTTTTTTCGCTGAGCATTGAATTGTAAAGCAAGATCTCGAGTCATGTATTTTTTGAGAATTGCAGCGATGTTTTTGGTAAGAGATCGCTTGTCGTCAAAGTGATACCATATCGATTGTATCTGAAATAAAAACCACAATACTTTTTTAAAAATTCAATCGCGTTAACCCGAATAGTTTAATTTAATTTTTATTCTTACAAAATCGGTTCGGCATTGTTCATTCGAGAGTAATTCTTTGTCAAAGACAATGAATAACTCGTACTCTGCGAATGGGGTATGAAGATTATACTTTTTCTCGAAACTTTCCATCGGCTGACCGGTATTCATTCCCGTCACGTTGCGAAGGCTGGACTGGATGTCGTACAGCACCATTTTCATTTGTTGCTGTTCATATTTGATGTTTTTAAGTTCTTTCAGAAGTATCCGCATGTCTAGAGTTAATAACATTTTATTTTTAATATATTTAATATATTAACTAAATCAACTACGCAATATATAACATTCAATCAAACCTATCGCATACTTCGTTAACTTACCGTAATCATCAAGGCTGCCTTGTTTTTGAGAGCTTGTTTCCTGAACAAGCTTTTTGTTGTTTCGATCAGGTTGCGTTGAACTATTGTTGTTTGAGAGATTTTCCATCATTTTTTTGGACTGCTCTAGCACAGGACGTTCTGATTTTGCAAGGCCTCGCACATTCATTTTTTTCTTCACCTCAGGTTGTTTTTTGGTTTCTTTGAATGGCTTCGTTTGAGCACGTCCCGGTGACGAAGAGGATGAAACGGATCCTGGAGACGACGTCACGATCTCTATTTACAAATTTATAAACAAAAATTAGATTTACACATAAACATACAAACAAAAAAACCAATTTACAAATATAAATTAAAACTCTTTTACAAAAGACGATGAAAATCAAACAAACTATTATTTTGAATATCAGCTTTATTAACGAAGCAAACAAAATTCCCAAAGAACCCTTAAATTTTCGAGCTTCAAAGGAGTCTAACCTCTCAATATTATTTAAAATTATTTAAAAAATATTCTTTTTTTTCATTAAAAAGTAGAAATAAAATAGAATGTACATTTTTTAACAATTAGATGGACAAACAATCATATCGAAAATTCGCTCGAACTAAAAGGAATAAAAGTGAAAGTATGGAACATAATTTTCCTAGCAATTTAATAATATTTATCACAAACATTGTACCACTAGGTTTTAAAGGAATGACGATTAAAATCGAATAACTATTATTTCGAACGATTTGTTTTCAAAACAAATTACGTAAATTTTTTATTCCATAATATTCAATCAAACCATCGTGTACTTCGTTGCCTTACCGTTATCATAAAGGTTGCCTTTTTTTTGAGAGCTTCTTTCCTGAACAAGCTTTTTGTTGTTTTGATCAGTTTGTGATGAACCATTGTTATTTAAGAAATTTCCCATAGATTTTTTTGATTGTTCCGGAGCTGGATGTTCTGATTTTGCGAGCTCTCGCATATTCATTTTTTTTTTCACCTCAGGTTGTTTTTTGGTTTCTTTGAATGGCTGTGTTTGAGCACGTCCCGGTGATGAGGAGGATGAGACGGATTCGGAAGACGACGTCACGATATCTATTTACAAATTTACAAACAAAAATTAGATCGACAAATAAACATACAAATAAAGATACCAATTTACAAATAAAAATTTTATCTTTTACAAAATGGCAATGAAAACCGAACAACTATTATTTTGAAAATCGGTAACCATTTTTTTTTCAAAGCAAATTACGTTCATTTTTTATTCTTTATAATCATGGCATAATGGAACCAACTACAGAACTTGGCTTTTGATTTTAGAAATAGATATAGATTTTAGAAAAGAATTCTAAATGCAATAGAAATATATATTAGAAATTATTTTGATTTGGAAATTACCGTCAATGGAATTTTGTGAGGCTAGAATTGGAAAATTCTTCATCGACGGAACATTAGAAAGTGTGCTCCGTTTGAGAGCTCCAGCAACTAAAATTTTGGTGGTGAGCTCGGATCTCTTTTCTGGCTCATCACACCCAGTTGAATATGCGTATTCTTGATCTGCCAATCGTTTTAATCTTCGCATTGCTTCTTTATACGTTGCTGCATGTGCACATGATAACAAACAATTAATAATAAGAAATAACTCACAAACAAAACTCATAGCACGTAAAGGGTGATTTAATGTTGATTCTCAGAAGCAAAAAAGCTGTAAATTAAAATTTGCACACTCGCACACACGTCCGGAATTTTTTTCTAGATATGAAAAGGGAATTTTTTCTAGACAAAAGGAATGTTCACCGTCCCAAAGCTCTGCGAAAAAGCAGCAAGTTACCAATTTCAATTGGCATCTTCATGCGCTGTAGAAATCTCCCTTCCTGCTTTCAACTTTCTTATCTTTTCTTCCTTTCTACATACATTCCTTTATATATTCTTAATATTACTTTATCAAGAGACGTGGCGCAGCGTCTCAACACCAAGTACACCTGTAACACCATTAATTTATAAGAATTGAAAACTTAAACTTACCAGCAGCTCCACGAATGTTGATGGGATACTTTTCCCAATCACTCGGTGCATCCGACCTTTCTTGAATCATATTATTTAGCATTTTTATTCGTTTGTTGGTGTAAGGTGGTGGCATAAATTTGGTCAAACATTTGCCAAGCACTGGATCGAATCCGATCCAAGATGTTGGCACGCAATCGATCGATTTTTTTCCTGAGATGACGTCTTCGTCAAACTCTACGAGTTGGTACGTATTCACTGTATCCATCTTCTGGATAAAAACCACGAATGTAGGCAAAAAACAAATTTTGTCCATTTTTTTTAAACAAAAAATTGTTGAGCACAACAGTTCAGGAACATGAATATTTTCTGTGCTATCTCACAAAGTAACAAGTATATAGAATACTCGAGAAGAAATTATGTCATGCATTACTTCATGATATTCCAAGACGGAAATTTTCTCTTCGTAATCTTTTACATAACCTCAATATATACACTCGCAGTTCGAACTTGTACAGTAAGGTTGTTTGAGGGAAAATTTATGGAAAATTTCTCTTCTATGTATACGTTTCGATTAATTAAAATATTTGTTTGAATGTACTTACTTTTTTCATTGAATTTCTCTCAATTGTAGATCGAACTGTTAACATTCAATTTCACTCTGTACTGGTGGCGTGGCTTTCCACGAAATGGCGCTTTATTTTTAACGTTCGACGCGTTTGTCTGCGCGCTAGATGGCGTTGTCGTAGCTTCTTATATTTAAAAAAAAAGGGTTTCTCCGGTGCACGGTAATTAATGTTCATTATTGTTTATCACATGCAACCCGATATAAATAGATAAGCAGAAAAAAATCCTTGTGTTTTTTTTTCACTTTTCGCAAAATCATGTCGGCAAGTCAGAAATTATAATTAGAGAGAGCACGTGGTAGTAAAACTTAAGATTTCTTCTATATTGTAGGTATTATACTATCATACACTATATACATTGGTATTTTTTATTTTTTTTCATTTGTATTTGTTTTTTCTTTTTAGATTAATGCAAAAAAGGAATTGCAAAAATCTTTGTCGATCTACGACCAAAATTCGGCTTTATTTCGAGCTGGACCATTTTTCGCACCACTCTCGCTATACTGCATTGTACGACTCGCCTGAGAGGCTGACTGGCTAGTCGATACATTTTCAAGTCCTCTGATTTCGTTGGATATTGGAAAATTGAGCGTATCGGGTTCCATTGATTCCCACTGATAAGAATGTTTTGTTGATCTATCCCTGAACAGTGCATTTTCGTAATCTTCAATATTACACCAGAATCAAGAAGGACCAAATTATTTGGAAACGTCGTTGTCAAAGTAAAGTCCTTGTATCTGATTCTTTGTATTTCGAGTTGATCGTTATTGTGGTTGATTTTTGATTTCAAAATGTTTACACTCGATGGGAACCGTGGTTTTGTAGCAACGCCTGCAAGTTCGTACAAGCGCCGGCACACTTGTGCCATTGGACGGTTTGCATTTCGAATGAGTATCTTAATTCGTCCAAGCAGGCTTTCGAAAGGAAAAGCAGAGATAGCGTCTAACGTGCAGTTCGTATTTCGTACATCATCCGCCAAATGGATAAGGTTGTGTACGTTCATAATTTGAGACTGGTATCCATAAATAGTTGTCATCATTTGGACAAAATATCGCAGATACACTTTAGCGAGTGCGTTGTGCGTGAAAGCAAATTCATTACAGCATAATATGCGACACGCAACGTGAAATAATAAGAAGTGCCTGTAGAGCTCAGGGTCGAGGATTCCGTTTAAAACGATCGGCCCACAATATAAAAGAAAGAATCGAAATTCGGCTGCTTTCCAGTCAGCAATCAAACGTAAAATTCTCGGCTTGCGTTGGAATTCTAATGGCATACATCGACGTAGCTGCATCAGTAAATGCGAAATCTCTTGCTGTTGTCGACTTCGCAGCTTATACCGCCGGCGCATAAAGTTTTGTTATTTGCCACCAACCCAATAATCCATAATTTTTTTCATTACGCCCTCACAACATAGGTGCATATAATCTAACAAAAATTGGTGAACCATGTTTATGCGAGGTTCAATGGCGAGTAGAGGCGAATCGCGCTTATGGTGGTGTGGTTCCGTTTTCGATCGAAAAGACAAATCGTCTCGTTCTCTGGCGTCTACGTCACCGTACACCATTCGCTGGTGAGAGCGCTCTCCTTTAACTGTACATCTCTCGCAAGCATAATATCCTCCATGTCCGATCGTACCTTTTAAAAAGGCTCGTGCGGGTGTGTCACAAATGAAGGAATGAATCGTTATTTCAAGGTGTCGCCCATGTATCCATATTCCTTCAGTTAATAAATGGTTAACCTCTTGAACGAATTCATGCAAAAACTCGTCAAGGTCCAGAGGCTTTGCATCTCCGGAGTAAAGTGCGACGATAAACGGCTGGTAAATGTCAGGACTATAGTGTACTTTGCACAATATAGGCCAAAATTGTTTTGTGCCCGAATTAAATAATTTCACTCCGTCAACATTTACTTGGAGAGAAATTCCGTTGTTGGCATGCAAACCTTCGAGAACACATGCTTCGAGACCTTTTACGATGCCGAAATACACAAATTCTCCCACACTGTCATTAGCCGCGTCCATTGGTTGGATATTATATGCAGCGGTTCCAGTTCGCAATAACGTTTTTGCTGATTTCGGCAACTGTGGTAGCAATCTTCTTCGTAAAATCCGTAAGATGTCGTCCAACGCGTTCTATCGTATATTTCTCAAAATGGCCCAACGACGAATCTCCATTACTTCGTCATTTTCTTCATCTTCATCCTCATTTGGTCCGATAACATTGCCTTCTGGCTCTGATATTGTTGATTCTTCGGATTCGTCTGTAGCGCTTCCATCCTCGAGCTCTCCAGTTAGCGCGTATTCCTCGTTATCTAGGAATGACGATGATTGTTCGTTGCTGCGTCGATCAATTTCCCTTTGAACTTTTTCATTTTGAAGAATTATCTCCGGTATCCTTTCTTCATGTTCAGCTTCACAAATATTCTGAGGCTCTGGCCTACATGTTTTAGCTATAAAATAATGTAGATAAGTAAAATAAGATAAAAAGTTTTTTTAGGTTTCAAAAATGATAAATCAATTTTAGTCAATAATTATTGACTGAATATAATTATAATTTATGATGTTATTGAAATTAAATTACTCGGCACATCGACAAAACAAGTAACGCATAAAAAAAATCATCTTATTACTTTTTGTTAGCGAATTTTTTTAAAACAATATTGCATAATATGTCGACATAATTCTATCATTGCATATCAATGTTTGTATTTTTCTAGAACTAGTTGGATTATTAATTTTTTTTGCAAATGAATGTTAATTTTAATCCAAAGTTGCACTTACCATTGCGTTCTTGATTTTGCAAACGTTTTGCGATCGCATCGTTTATATCGGATTTTATAGCTCGACATTTACGGACTCTATCACGATTGGATTTTTTCTGCCGATCTTCGTCCATAATTTTTAATAATTATTACTTGAGGAGTAATTTTTCGCCGTTTGCAAAAACTGTCACATGAAGAAAAAAGGTTATAATCCACCGTCCCACACTCAAACCGGCGAGACCAACATAAACAATCCACCGCGCCATCTGTATCGCGAAAAAATCTGTTTTCTCCATCTAGTGGCTAAGTAGCAACACTGCGAGAGATCGTACGAGGAAAACTACTTTACCGTCATCTAACGGCGAGGTTACCAAAACTAGCTAGCAAAAACTTACCAGCCATAATCTAGCGCCTCGCGAGTTATGCTATCTAGGTCAATCTAGACAGCGACTAGGGTCAAAGTAATTTATGCCTAGTGAATTTCTACACGGGTAAATCTTCGGCGATTCCCTCAAAATTTGGTACACAAACGAGTGCATCTTTTAATGAAATTGATTTATTTTGGCTTAATTCGTGAGTAGGCATGTTTGTTGAATTTATTGTTCTTTCTGTATTATTTTCAGTTTCTTCTACCGCGTGTAATTCCTTCACTAAAGTATTGTCTCTATTTTCGTCCCCTGAACTTTCGTCAGATGTTAATGTTTCAACGTTACGTGTAAAATCTCCTAGTCCTGAATCTATCGTTTGATCTATCGATTGACCAGTGAATTTAAAAGTTCTTTTCCTGATAGTTGGAGGTAACCCTTCTGAATTTGTTGCTTTACCAGAACTACGCAGTGAGTACTGTGGTTCTTCGTCTTTAGACAGTTTTCCTTTATCCGACATTTATTATCATTTCCAACAGTTATAAGCGTATTCCTCAATGAAAGACCTGTTTTCCGCAAGTCGAGCTTCTAAAAATGGTAGCAGCGATCGGACGAGCAGTGGTCGGACGAGCCCCCAATGAAAATGTGACGTCGGTCTGACGAGTTCACAATGAAATGTGACGTCAAGACGCACTTAAGGTTAAGAAGCCTTGAAAAAATGGTCGTTCCCTTTTTGCCCTAGCCTCTCGGCCAATAGACTGGATGGGGGTCTTTAATTGAGGAGTGCAAATAAATGTGGAAACGTCGTGTTGGATTTTATCTGACTAAAAGAGTCTGTATTTTAGAAAACAAATTATAGATATTACAAATAAAACAAATAATGGACTTACAGTTTGATAACGATGAAGACGGCAGAACGAAATCGGTCAGTCGAAAGGGTGTAAATCTTCGTTGACCTCGCAGTTCCTCGAAATAACTTCAACAATTCTTAATTCTTCTTTGACTTAATATTTTTCAGTTTCAACTTTGAACTTTGAATAATTTCTCTATTAATTTCAATTTTTCTATTACTTTAATCTTTTCTTATTTCTTTGAATTTATTTATTTTCGGTCTCTTCTTTATTACTTGGACTCGGTACTTTTCTTTTTACTCTGATTCTTCTTCACTCTGACTTCTCTTACTCTCTGCTGGCTCTTCTGCCACTCTGACTTCTCTTACTCTTATTCTGCCACTCTGCTTTGATTTTCCTTCTGCGCGTCTTTTTATCATTTCGGTTTATAGGCGTTCCGAAATTTTAAGTCGTAGAAAGGTTCAACCAATGATGGTCCATTTTCATCTTGATTTTCCCTTTTCTTAAACTAAAGGGCCTGATGCTTCGGGAGCGCACACTCCCCTCCACATAGGTTATCCTATCTTTGTCGCGTAGGTGGGTTTCGCCCCTCCCTGACGGACAAAGATGTTGCTTTGGGAAGGCCCATCTTCCCTCCACAACTTACGTCTTATGCGTATTATCGAATACAATATTTTATTTATAATGTTATTCAATGTTTGTTAAATCGCATATTGTTATTTTAAACATATTAGCATTTTCTTTGCAATTTACTTCATATGTCTCTTAATGACAAACTTATTTAATAGTGTTACATATCTTTTCTTTTCGTGTCGTCCGTTTCAATTGTTATAATTATTCCAAATGAATTATCTATTATTTTCATTGTTATTTTGTTTCCTCATTATTATTTATCAATTATTAATTTATTTACTTTAACATTTAGATTTCATTTGTCTGTTTAAGTTGTTTACTGTTAAAAGAAAAATATTTCGATGTTGAGAATATTTGAACAGTGTTTCGTTTGAAGAGCAGCTGTATAAAGTTTGATGATCGTGGAAATATTTGAGATTTGGTTTTCTTGGAATTTTGGTACTTAAAAAAATGTTCATGTTCCCTATCTACCCATGGCGTCTACGAGTCGCCAGATAAGCGGTTCTCGAAAGGTTGCGGCATCTCGTATCACTCCCTTTCGTGGGAATGCATTTTCTAATCTTCATGCGTTTCCGCTTTCGGTCCGTTGATATTTTTTGAACACGTGTGTTTTTTGAGAAAAACAGACTCGTGGGAAGTTTACATATAGAAAATGTTTATAAGAATCTAGACGTTTTGTGTGCTCTTGTAACGATATCTAAAGAAATTCTCGAAGAGAGAAAAAAAAAGAAATACGGAGTTTCGACGGACGTCACAATACATTTGCTTATGATAGAAGGGATTGATTCGATCGACGATGATGATGATATTGAGAAAGCGTATCATCATTTCGCTTGGATAAAAAACATCTCAAGATTGGTGAGCGCGCAAATATCAAAGACGAATCATCGAGCATGGTTATGCGACCGATGTTTGTGTCACTTCAAAAAACAAGATACTCTGAATAAACATCAAATAGACTGTACAAACGTTAATCATTGTCGTGTTGTTTTTCCAAAAGATGCGGCGACCATTTAAAATTCAAAAACTATAAATACAAAGAAGCTGTGCCGTTCGCGATGTACGCAGATTTGGAATGTTTTCTCGAGCCGGTAACAAGCCCACAAAGAAATACAATGAATTATCAGAAGCATACGCCTCACAGTATCGCCTATTACGTACACTGTAGTTTCGATGATTCGACGTCGAAATATGAATTTCATCGAGGGAAAGATTACGTGGAGTGGTTTATGCGTAAATTGCAAGAAATGGCGGTGTCTTTCAACACGCTTTTCCAGACAATAGTGCCGATGAATCCGTTGAACTCGCATGAAAGTGACAATTTTCGTTCGGCTAAAAAGTGTCACATCTGTGAAAAACCGTTCGTCGTCACCGAGACAAAAGTACGAGATCATTGTCATTTCACGGGAAAATATCGAGGTGCTGCTCATCAGAGCTGTAATTTAAATTACAAAAATTCTCACGTTGTTCCCATCGGATTTCATAATTTGTCGGGATATGATTCACATTTTTTGATAAAAGCTTTGGCGAAAAACTTTGAAGGATCGATGAAGCTTTTGCCGGTGAATAAGGAAAAATATATTTCATTCATCAAAACCGTCAAAGGAACACGTGTACAATATCGATTTATCGATTCGTTCAGATTCATGGCAAGTAGCATCGACAAATTAGCATCGTATCTGAAACACGAGCAAAAAACGATAACACGACGATTTTGCGATACTGATGCGAAATTTCAATTACTAACGCGAAAAGGTGTTTTTCCATATGATTACGTTGATGATTGGAGGAGACTCGACGAAACCGAATTACCAGAGAAAAAAGACTTTTTTTCAAAACTTCAAAATTCAAACATCTCGGACGATGATTATGCGCATGCTCGCGACGTGTGGACAACGTTCAATGTGCGAACATATTGGGTGAATATTCGGATTTGTACCTGAAAACAGATGTACTGCTTTTGACGGACATTTTCGAAAATTTTCGACGAAATTGCATCGAAACGTACGCTCTCGATCCTCTGCATTATTATACGGCACCGGGTCTCTCGTTCGACGCGATGCTAAAGTGCACCGGTATCGAACTCGAACTTTTGACCGATGTTGACATGTTAATGTTCATCGAGAAGGGAATCCGCGGTGATGTGGCACAGTGTTCGAATAGATACGCGAAAGCTAACAATCGCTACATGAAAGACGAATACGATTCAAAAAAAGAAGAATCATATTTAATGTATTTCGACGTTAACCCTTACTTGCCACACTGGGGTAATAAAATGCCCCAGGCTTTTTTTTCTTAATTTTAAGTACCTAATCGTTAGGTAAGGGGCCTATAGTGACATCTGTCAATTGTTGGAGAGTGTGACTAACTTTTAGGCCCAATAGCATTACGTTAAAGCAGTTAGTATGTCTTAAGCAGGCGTCTAAAGTCGCGTGGGGTAGAAGACCACCCCAGTATGGCAACCTTTTCTGAAAAACCTTTTGCTACACAATTTTTTTTCCTGTACTAACACATTAGACGAATATTCAGTTAAATTTTTAGCCAATTCTATCGCGGAAAAAAAAAGTTATAAATTTTTTTGTAAAAATTGCCATTTTCCAACTTTTGTCAACTCTGACATTTTTTAAATATAGTATTTAAATGAAATATTCGGCTTTATACCCTATATCATCTTTCAGAGTAAGCTTTTCATATGTTCTAAAAAAATTTTCAAGGAAAAATAATCGAAAGTTTATATTTTATTTTATTTTAACAGTTTTTGTCGCTGGGGTAGAATCTTACCCCAATGTGGCAAGTGCGTGATTTTACAGAAGTGTGGCAAGTAAGAGTTAATAATCTTTATGGTGCGGCTATGAGCGAGGCATTACCTTGCGGCTCTTTCGCTTGGGTGGAAAATTTCCAAGAGGACATTGAAAATATTCCAGATGATTCTCCGGTCGGTTATATTTTCGAAGTCTATCTCGAGTATCCTCGCGAGTTACATGAAAATCACAAAGACTTACCGTTGTGTCCCCAACATTTTGCTTCTGAGGCTCGAGGTTTGAAAAAATTAATGACAACATTGTTGACGAAAGAGAAATACGTTATTCACTACAGAAATTTTAAACAGTGTACAAAATTGGGTCTTCGTGTAACACACATCCATCGCGTGCTGAAATTTCGACAGATGCCCTGGCTCAAAAAATATATCGACGTCAACACGGAACTGAGAAAACAATCGAACAACGAGTTTGAAAAAACTTTTTACAAATTAATGAAGAATGCCGTATTTGGGAAAACAATGGAAAATGTGCGAAAGCATAAAGAAGTGAGGCTTGTGACAGAATGGCGTGGACGATGGGGGGCAAAAGCACAGATCGCTAAACCAACCGTCCACAGTTGCACTATATTCGACCGTGATATGGTGATAATAGAACTCAACAAGGCCAGCGTTTTATTCAACAAGCCCATATACGTCGGATATTCGATCCTCCACATCTCCAAACTTTGGCTCTACGACTTTCACTATTATTATATGCAGAAAACTTTTAGACAAAAAGCGAAATTATTATATACAGACACCTACAGCCTCATCTATCACATCAAAGTACCCGACGTTTACCAAATTATAAAAGGAGATATACACAAATTTGACACTTCGGATTATCCGGTTGACAATCCGTATGGTATTCCACAAGCTAATAAAAAAGTATTGGGTCTGATGAAGGACGAAAACAACGGTAATATCATGGAGGAGTTTATCGGATTGAGGGCAAAATTGTATGGTTACAACATTTTTGGCGACAATGGTGAAAAAAAGCGGGCAAAAGGCATCAAGGGCTCAACGCTTAAAACTATTACGCTTGACGACTACAAAATGTGTCTGTTTGAACATAAAAATGTAGTCAAACCTCAAAATTTAATTCAAAGTAAAAAACACATTGTTAATACTGCGACACAGAAAAAATTGCTCTAAGCTGGAGAGATGATAAGAGAATGTTGATGTATGACTCAACCGATACACTACCATGGGGTTACTCGTTAGTATAACCTGATATTTCGTGCGCGCTAATAATTTCGGACGTGACTTCTCGCATGCCGACAAAAGCGAGAGCTGTATCTATCAAATATAAACAATTTTAAGAGCAAACGGTATTTTTACGCGCCGGAAATCAGAAACTATTATATACACGGCGACTATCAATAATATTAAAGATGTCAACGTTGGTCATTGGGGCAATATTCGGCGGATCATTTGGAGCCAAGTATTCATCGGGTACGTATTATAAAATGTTCGCTCCGCTCCGCTATCTCGAATAAAGAAGAAAATTTTCATAAACTCATTACTATTTCAGTTTTCGAAAAGAATGAGACTCTTTTGATATACTCTTTGATATACTCTATACTCTTTTGATTTTCCTGTTGAAGCGAAATCCATATGTGACAAACATATCGCCAAATTTGAGAGCTGTCGACATACGCCTACTCCCAGAATCAGCGGTCTACCGGAGACTACGGAGAGTATTGTCTTTGGTGCCGCGTGCGGATATCAGGAAAGCATATGACAAGGGCTCATTGTGCAACTACGAGCTATTGGATTCCGCAGTTACAATCATTTATAAATTTGGCTGGGCGGAATTGGACATGTTTGAGCCTATATTGCAGGACCATGGTAAGAGCATATTTTAATTTTTTTATAAGCTCATCATTGTCAAACAACTCTAAAAACCATGTAATGTTGTTTATTTTAGCGAAAATTCGACTTCTCCAAAGTTCGAGATATGAATCATCTTCGTCAGCATCCTCATCGACACACCATATTGATGAGCAATCAGGATTGCAGAAGGATGAAAATAGCTTGATCAATGATGCATCGCGACGGGAAAGCATTGAAGAACGCGTTCGATGGATGCATCACAACCAATATTCACGCGAGTTCGAGCAAGCTGATGGAGCTGTAGCTGAACCATCTGGTGGCGAGAATCAAGCATCTCCACCACCACTAACACCATCGCAAGAGTCTCTTAATGTGTGCGATATGCGTCAAAGATCGCCATTCCCGCCAGTTGAGGAGGCACCGGTGCAAGACGATGTTGTGGACAACTGGGTGTACTTTGAATATGATGCCGCTCGTGTAAACTATGCTAATCAAGAGTATGGTAGCGATGATGATGATGCATCAACATGGATTCCATCATCACCAGAAGATTCTGGTAATTTTAATATCACTCTTAAAACTCTACAAAATTGAAATGCCGTTCAGATTCTTACGCTTTTGAAATATCTCTGTTGCAGGGTATGAATCGTGCGAAATCGAAAATCTTGCATGGCGAGAGCGACGCGTTGCGATGTTGAGTGAGAGTGAAAATGAGGAATGAAAAAAATTTGTATACAAGTTGTAAATAAATCAATTTCATACAGCAGATTTATTTACCCAACTATTGTGAGTATTGTCAAAACCAAGCCATTTTACAAATATTTTATTTCCGCGTTTCTTCAATACTTTCTCAACGAGATAAACATCAGGATATTTCGCTTTGAGGAGCTCTTGTTCGTAGAAACCGCTACCGATGGATTGATCTTGATGATCCTTCAGCTGGTACATCGTTGGATTCGTACTTTTCACTCGCTCAATCGTGAATATTTCCGTTGTCCAATTCGGGGTGTATCCTTTCTCGAATGCGTTGACGTGATTTTCTTATAAATATCGCGTAAAATTTGTTTCTCATTAGCTGTATTAACATTTTTTTGTTTCATCTTAATTGTACGATGTACAGTATTGTTGTATTCGGAAATCATATCATCGAGAATGTCTATCCATTTGTAATTTCCGCGAAGACTGAATCGTATCCACATTTTATTTTTTAGTGTACGATTGAAACGTTCGCAGATCGAAGCTTTTAAATTGCTGTATGTCGAGTACATGTGAATATTGAATTTTTCCATCAGCGTCTAAAACTCGGCATTGTAAAACTCTTTTCCTCGATCGACTTTCAAGTTTTTCGGTGTTCGACCCTAAACTAGTATTGATTTCATGGCCAATGTCGTATCTCTTCCCGTTTTACTCGTGATCGGTACAGCCCAGGCATACTTTGAGAATACATCGATAACGGTGAGGAGGAACTTTTGCTTAGAGTTTCGGTGAGCGTAAGATGACATATCGACGAGATCGGCCTGCCACGTCTCATCGAGACCGCGTATATCGACACGTCGACGGATGTAATTTCTTTGCACCGGCTTATGTAGCTCTCTCACCACGGTCTCTTTCTCGCTCATGCTCGAGCGCGTGCAAGCGGTTGTCCAGTAGCGCGAGCACTAGGGAATTTTTCCCTGATAACGCGTGTACAGCTTCTTGGTCCGCTTAAACTGGCTCTTGACACTATCGATCCATATAATCACCGCTACTACTACTACTTTGCTCCAATGTTTTCAGCTCGTTTTCCAAATGCACAATGAGCTCGGAATTGCGTTTCGTCAGATTTTCAAGATTTTCATGATTGATTTTTTGATGTCTTATATGCTCCGTGAGTTGGGGCTCGAGTGCACGGATCACTATGTCATGATTATCAATATCCTCCTGTAGAGAAGATGTAACGTGATGTATCTGACGTACTTCTTGTTGCATTGCGCTTCGCATCACTCGCACTCAAATCGCATCACTCTCGTCTATCGGATCAGCTAAATTACACAAACGTTTTTTATCAATATCGTATTGTCCATCGCGAGTAATCTTGAATCCTTTGCTTCGAGGTCCGCGAACATTTTCACTTCTACTTTTTGGTTGCAATTGACGTCCAAACACGTCAACGCTCATCTTGCGAATGTGCAACAAGATCTTGGTGAGAATCGTTTTAATGAATAATTCCAGCCTCGCGTAATTCTTCAATGATTGATACAATTTCGTTGAAATGAGACAAGTTGCCGGCTGCTTGAGATGCTACGAGTAAACGTAAACGATCGACCAATTCGTTAGGATCATCCCAATAAACATGATCGAATTTGGTATTTTTTCCAACCACTTTATGGATACCTCCGCCAATATGTTTTCTCGATGCGATTTTTGCAATATATGTTTTGAATTTATAAGTATTATCCCTTCGTATCGCTTCACCGGCTTTGTAAGACTTTTTATGAGCGTTCGTTGTAATTACGATATTTTCATAATTTTTTACATCATCCTCCGTGATAGTCTCGATATCGGGAACTTTTTTGAACAATAGCTCGATTAATCCGACAGTTTTTGCATACTCTCGATCTCCCACGCGAATCTTCGGTGAATCAAAGTTTATCGATGAATCGCCAATTTTCAGTTTGTCATTGGCGAGAAGCCGAGCACCGTAAAAAACTTAGAAATTCGTTTTTCGATTTGTTTGTAATAACACGATATATTCGTTGATCAATTGGTCAACGTTGCGGGTTGATTTGTCATCATTATCACTCTCATCCATACTCGTATCATATGTTGATTTGAAGGAGACATCATCATCATAAGACGTATCAGTTTTTTTAACATCCTCCTTTCCAAACGAATCATCGTGTTCTTCCTTAACTTTTTCTTCTTCTTTTACTTCCTCCTTGATTGGATGATCCGCATTTCGTATTAACGTTTCCAGCGGTGTGACTATAGGTTTGAAAACTTTCCGCCTCATGAGTTCGACATCATCCTTGCTGCTTTTCATCATACGATGTTTTTTTCTAATCGCTTCGCTCGCTCGAACAAGCTGATGCAACACATCTCACTCTTTTTTATGCTCCATGTTGTCGCTATAGCGACGCTGATGATATTGCTGTTTGTTGGATACAACAAAGTCATTTAATGGCGAGAAAAGTATCAAAACCCTGTCGGTATCTACCCTTGTCCACTTCGCTATCCTTGTCAATCGTGATAAATCCGTATTTATCAGAATTCCAACATTCCGAACAAATGCTCTTGAATTGCGAATAAGTCATATCCGTGTTAACATGATCGTTGTACACATGTTTCAAATTCATATCATCCTGCTTGAATAGAACAAGAAAGTTCGTATTATCTCTTACGAGATGCTTAGGAATACGAGCATACGTCTGAAAAAGATAGAAGCAGTCGACAATTTCGTGTCTTCCCATGGAGAAGAAGGCCCTCATATTGTTTTGTTTCTCGCACGCAACATCGTCAAAGATGATTATCGAGTGAGGGCGCGCGTCGCTAGGTGACACCACTTGTTCGTGCTCTATAAGTATTGTTTAGTAAGTATAATTACAAGACGTACAGTAAGCCAAGAAAATACTTTCTTTATTGTATAACGGTTTTAAATATAAGTCGGAGCGTGTTTCGCGCGTGTTGCCCATTTGACGACGGAAAACGGAGTGTCGGTTGCCACGCCAAGCCAGTGGGGGATTCGCAAGTCCTTTTGGGCGCTGCGGCGTCTCGTCGGTAGGTACGGTATTTGCATTACCGACGGTCGCCACAGCACTCCCCCCTAAGTACTTGGGCCGTGTGGCCAAGATACGAAACTGACTCTCTTCGTCTTTGCCCCGTAAGTTTTCATTTTTTGGGGCTGCTCAGGTAGCGATGACGACGATTCTGGCGGTCGCTCGAAGAACGCCGGTTTTAATCTTTCGATCGAGATTGTCGTAGGCGTTCCGTTCACGTTCACTCGAAAAACAGCGTCTGTTAATCTGTCGAGAATTTCGTATGGTCCTTCGTAAGGCTGCTCCAAGGGTTTTTTTACGCTGTCAACCCTTACAAATACGTGTGAGCAGGTGTATAAAGTTTTGTGGGCAAACGCTTTCCTTTTAATATGGTGTGCCGATGGTGTCGACCGTACTTTTCTCATGGCCTCCCGAAAGTGTTCCACGAAGATTTGTGGTTCGGGCGAAACGTCCTCGCTGATAAAAAATTCGCCGGGTAATCTTAGTGTAGTTCCGTAGACCATCTCAGCTGTCGTAGCCTTTAGATCCTCTTTAAAACTTGTTCGTAGGCCTAAAAGAACTACAGGGAGAACGCTGATCCATTCCTTCGAAGCGTGACACATGATTGCCGTCTTCAATGATCGGTGCCATCTCTCAATCATACCATTGGAGGCAGGGTGATACGCGGTTGTTCTCGTGCGTTTGCTGCCAATCAGGTTAATCAAAGCTCGAAATATTTGTGACTCGAATTGTGTACCTCTATCCGTAGTGACGGTTTCTGGCGCTCCAAATCTCGCAATCCATCCTGCGAAAAACGCTTTGACGACTGTATCTGCGCTAATATCCATGATCGGAATTGCTTCTGGCCAACGCGTGAATCGATCGATCATAGTGAGAATGTACTTGTATCCCTGAGACGGTGGTAACGGTCCTACGATGTCTAAATGGATATGACGAAATCGCGCCTCAGGGATCGCAATGTGTTGCGGCACGCTCTTGTTATGCCGGTGGATTTTGCTCCGTTGACAAGCAAGACACGTGCGCGACCATTCCAATATATCGCGGTTCATGCTGGGCCAAACGAAACGTCCGCAAATGAGTTTTTTGGTAGCGCGTCCGCTGGTATGAGAAAGGTTGTGAGAGCCATCGAAAATTTGTCGGCGAAGAGCCTTTGGAATGTAGGGTCGTACATCAGCACCTGAAACATCACAATAGACTACCATTTCGGTGTCGTCGAGAATTTCCTCAATTTTAAGGATGAGGACGACTCGTGCTCGTTTAAATATTTTAGCTCCTCGTCAGATTTCTGGTGCTCGGCAAGCTCCTTGGTGCTTATCAAAACGGGCATATCGACGGTCTCTAGACGAGAAAAAGCGTCCGCGATAATATTCGCCTCGCCCGAAACGTATCGAATTTCCGTTGAGATTTGGCCGATGAAGTCCAGTTATCGTTGCTGCCTAGGAGATGCCTTGCTAGATTTTTGAGTAAAGGCGTATGACAACGGCTTGTGGTCAGTAAGAATAATCAACTCTCGCCCTTCAACTAGGAATACAAAAAATTTTAAACTTGAAAATATCGCTTGTAATTCACGATCGTAGGTCGAATATCTTGTTTGTGCCGGAGTCAATTTTTTTGAGAAAAAACCTAGCGGTTCCCACTGGTTTTGCCGAAATTGCTCGAGGACTGCTCCCATAGCTGTCCGAGGCGTCGGTTTTTAGTCGTAAAGGAACGTTTGGTGCAGGGTGAGCAAGCAGAGATGCTTTCGCGATTTGTTGTTTGCTGCTTTGGAATGCGATTTCCGCTTCCGGCGACCAGTTGATAGGAGTCTTATCCTTCTTCTTGGCGCCTACGAGAAGTGCGTGTAAAGGTGCTTGCGTAGCAGCGGCATCGTGGAGAAATCGTCTGTAAAAATTGAGAACACCAAGAAAACGTCGTAGTTCACAAATGTTTTTCGGTTTAGCATAGTTTGTTATTGCGGCAACGCGTTCTTCTAAGGGCTCAATTCCATTTGGCGAAATGCTATAGCCAAGGTAGCTAATTTGCTTCATGCCGAAAACGCATTTTGAAACGTTTATTGTTAACCCGAACTCGCGAAGGCGTTCGAACACTTTTCGAAGGTGCTGTTTGTGTTCGTCTGCGTTGGCTGACGCGATAATGATATCGTCGATGTAGCAGTGGCAGAACGAGAGTCCGCGAAGAGCGACGTCCATGAGGCGTTGAAAAGTTTGCGCGGCAATTCGGAGGCCAAATGTCATGACGTTGAATTCGTATAGTCCAAACGGGGTTATTACCGCAGTCTTCGGGCGATCTGCCTTTGCAACCGGGATTTGATGATAAGCTCTCGTTAGGTCTAACGTCGTGAAGATGGCGCAACCGTCGAGGAAATGAGTGAAATCGTGGATGTGCGGGATAGGGTATCGATCAGGTGTGGTTATTTTATTTAATCGCCTAAAATCTCCGCATGGTCTCCAATCCCCGTTTTTCTTAGGGACGAGATGTAATGGGCTGGTCCATGGGCTGCTTGATGGTTGGCAAATCCCGTGTTCGAGCATAAAGTTGAACTCTTTCTGTGCCGCGTTGAGGCGGTCGCCCGTAAGGCGCCGCGCTGGCTCCGAAACTGGGGGGCCGGAAGTCACGATGTGGTGCTCAACTCCGTGAGTCGGTGCTTTCGAATGATGGGTTGGAACGGTGATATCCAGATACTCGCGGAGAAGCTGCCCATATTTCCCGTTAGGGTCGATGGCGGACAGACTCGGTTGGCTTGAATTCGATAATTTTCCAACGGTAAGGAGTTTCGTAACTCCGTCAATAATTCTTCGGTTTCGTAAATCGACTATGAGGCTGTAGAAATAGATAAAATCAGCTCCTAGAATGGCGTGCGAAACGTCGGCTAAAACGAAAACCCATGGGAAAGATCGGCGCAGACCCAAATCGACGTAGACCGTGCGAAAACCGTAAGTGTTGATCGGTGATCCGTTTGCAGCGAAAAGCTTAAAATCTCCCAATTTGCTCACTTGGCTAAGATTGGTCATGTCTTTAGGCAAAACCGAGATATCGGCGCCGGTGTCGATTAAGTATTTCATTAATGTTTTTTTATCGGTAATGATGAGGCGGGATTTGCGAACGCCGTCTGTTTCCGCCGTACAACGAGACGGGTTGATTAGTTTTCCGATTTGACGTTTCTTCTTACGCAAGGTTCTTGACACTTACGTGCTTTGCTGCCGTACCTACGGTGGTAAAAACAGAGGTCGCTATCGTTGCCGTCCCGCGATGATGATTGGTTGCGAGAGGGGGTTTGGCTTCGGCCCCTCGAACGAATTCGTTGCCGGTTTCCGTTGAGTTTCGAAATGTTCCGAGAGAGATTTTCGAGAAGGCGTTTAATTTCGCAAAAATTGGGATCGCTAGTTTGCGGTGAACAAGAACTTGGCTCGGAAGAAGAAACTGCGGCGACATTAGGCCTCGACATCTCCATAATTTTATCTGCCTGCAAAGCGAGTTTGGAGATATCCGCGACTTCACTGATTGCCAATATGCCCTTGACATAATCAGGTAAATGCTCCAGAAAGAGAGTGCGCAGGACCGAGTCGTTACACTGGCCCGCGGCGAGGTTGCGCAATTTCTGGAGAAAATTTGAAGGCTTTTCATCAGTAAACTCCTGGCCTCGCAATAATCTTCGCAATTTCGATTCATTAGTTTCATCGAAGGATCCGATGATGCGCGCTTTTATAGCGTCGTACTTTCCGTGGTCGGGAGGAGTGGCTATTATGTCTGACACGAAGGGAAGTACCGAGGTATCCAAATTAATAACTATGTACCTGTACTTAGTTGTGTCATTTGTTACTAAGGATATGGCAAAAGCTGCCTCCGCCTGGGCAAACCATAGGACGGGGTTGTCCCTCCAGAATGGTGGTAGTTTGACGGCTCGCGTAGCATTTATGGTCGCGTTGCCGACGGGGTGAGGGTTAAGTGACTCCTCACCGCTCCGCGCTGCTCCTTGCCCCTCCGTATTAGCCATGCTTGGTTCGGTATCGGGTGAGTTTTGATCGTTACGAGTCCCGTGGGGCGGAGATCTAGGTAAAACCATTTAGTGTATATGATGTGGAGAATAAATTTACAGATAAAGCTGTTTACTTTTCGGAAAGACGACTTTCGAGAAGTGAAGAAACGTAAACAGTTCTCGCGATGTGTGGATGATAAATAAATGTTCAAAACGATTATGCTCGCTGAAACGGCGAAGAACGTTGAGAGTTCCACTCGCGCGTGAGAGAAAGAGAGAAAAAAAAATGTTTTTCGACCGTACGATTCTCGGAATTCGCTGCTCGTGCTTATTGCCACTACACGACGAAATAATACACGATGAGTTTCGTAATGTTCGAATTGCTCGATCTCGGTGAGACGCGCACTATCACTCACGGAAATTTTAAGTTACGTTAATCACGTTTATGATAATTTGCTCGCTGGAGTTTATTCGCGCTTCTGCGCTTAATAATCTCGATGCTGCGACAGAAAGAAATTACGATGCAGAAATAACGTCTCTCGATTTGCGCGGCGGTGATTAATGTTTTTTTTTAAATATGCAAGTTCGAAACTGTCCACTCTTCTATTCGCATTTAATACACATCGGTTACATATCACGTCGGGGTCACCAATTACTATAGGTATTGTTTAGTAAGTATAATTACAAGACGTACAGTAAGCCAAGAAAATACTTTCTTTATTGTATAACAGTTTTAAATATAAGTCGGAGCGTGTTTCGCGCGTGTTGCCCATTTGACGACGGAAAACGGAGTGTCGGTTGCCACGCCAAGCCAGTGGGGGATTCGCAAGTCCTTTTGGGCGCTGCGGCGTCTCGTCGGTAGGTACGGTATTTGCATTACCGACGGTCGCCACAGCTCGTTGAACGGATGATATTCGACCACGTTCACCGGTTCGAGCAATCGTTCGAGCAATTTATACTTTGGTTGTTTCAACGATTTTGAATAGAGGTAAATGTTCTCAAATCTCAGTCCATTGGGATGTATTATGAGCGAGAGCAAAGCATTGGTTTTGCCACAATTTGATGGACCGCAAAACACAGCACGAATAGTATCAGGCAGCAAATCACCATGACGTTTTTGTCTCTTCTCCGCTCGTGTAAATTCATCGAAATTTATTACAGGCAATAGTCCCATCTGTGAACTCATCTTGACCGTGACTGATGGAAATAGGTATAAGTAGTATGCTTATAACGATTGATGTCTCAGTTGCGAATGTTTTCCCGTCTGATGAACATATGTGGAAAATGCCGAAACAAGACGATCCGAAAAATCCTATAACCGACAGTTTGAAGAAATTTGCCGATCGTCACTATTCCAATCGTAACATTAGAGGAAGTACACCATTTACGGCTAAAGTTGATCCGGGACGATACGGTGCAGTTGGTGATAAGAAGAAACAGTGTAAATAGGGATATCGCGAGCATCGAAAACTGTCACGCGGAGCATGATCGTTGGCGCGAAAAACAAAAAACGTGGAAAAGGAGTCGTCAACGATTTGATTAATAAACTTCCATTCGAGTTACACATACCGGGATATCAATATTGCGGGCCAGGCACGAAATTGTCTAAGCGGATTGCGCGAGGCGATCCTGGCGTTAATCCGATCGACGCGGCTTGCAAAGAACACGATATCGCGTATTCGAAAAATCGGGAGAATATTGCGGCGCGACTCGCGGCTGACAAGGTGCTGACCGAGGAAGCGTGTAAACGAGTATTCGCCAGAGACGCCAGCTTAGGCGAGAACGCGAGTGCCCTGAGTATTGCTAATATCATGAAGGTTAAAAGGAAATTCGGTATGGGGATCAAGCCAAGTTTCAAAAAAGTTGTCGCAGCAGCACGAGCAACGATGATTCGCAGCGGTGATTCGAGAGCACTCATCAGATCCGCTCTCAAGGGTGCTCGGAGCGTGACGAAAAGAGCAGCAGGATGTAAAATGGGCGCTCCTCGTGTTATACGCATGCCGAAAAAGATCGGTGGTTTCTTGCCGTTTCTCGTGCCGATTTTCGCGGGGCTTAGCGCTACCGGGGCATTGGCCGGTGGTGCGGTGAGTATAGCGAAAGCCGTTAACGCTGCTCAGGCAGCTAAACGAGAATTGGACGAACACAAACGACACAATTGAACGATCGAGGCTATTGTATTGGGCAAAGGCTTACATCTTAAACCATACAAGCAGGGATTGGGTCTTCATATAGCTCCAAAAAACGTGAATTGAAGCTACCGCATCGACCGCTCACTGACGCGGATCTCCGTAAATACGCACGAATCATGAACATTCGACATTTTCGAGGCGTTTATATGCGGGATAAACTGCCGAAGAGCGGACCGCTGAAATACGAAACAGCAATTGTGAATTTGGATGAGAATATCGGTCGTGGTACACACTGGGTTGCGTACAAAAAATTTGAGAAAAGGATCGATTATTTCGATAGTTTTGGCAACCTTCAACCACCATCCGAACTCATGAAATATTTCGGTGTCGGTAGCGTGAATCACAACTACGAGAGATACCAAGACTATGATACAATCGAGTGCGGTCTTTTGTGCTTGAAGTTTCTCTGCGATCAATTGGATATTGGTGAAAAGTTTGCGTTATATAAACGTACAGGGTAAAACAGGGAGGTCAGTCGTAAATTAACCACCATGGATGATAGTTTCACATTAACGATATCGGGAACTTCGTCCATACTCGAGGCGCAATACTTTCCACTGATCGAGCTCTCACCTCACAAAAATTATAGCCTCGGTCTCATCGAATTGCTAACCTTCAATTCCATTCCTAACATCGACTTTCAAAGTAATACATTTTACGTTGGAGATGAGATATTAACGATACCTACGGGCAGCTACGAGATTGAAGATATTGAGAAATACGTGCAGTCGGAGTTGTCGCGTAAAGATATTATTCTCAATATAAAGCCCAATAATAATACTTTGCGTAGTGAAATGAAGTGTAATCGCGAAATAAATTTTATACCTAATGATTCTATCGGACGCTTGTTGGGATTTACACCGCGTATTCTGAGTGCCGATAAAAGACACAAATCTGATCTACCGGTAGCCATTCTCAAAGTCAACGAGCGAAAAGTACACACGATTCACGAGTTTTTTCCGACAGTCCCACCTGGTTACAAAATCATCGAAGTACCGGCACATGTGATTTATCTGCCGATCACCAGCAGAACGATAGATTGCATCAGACTTCAGATGGTCGATCAGGACGGTAATATAGTCAATTTTCGCGGTGAAATTATTACGATTCGTTTGCATATAAAATCGTAATGGGCATAGTTTACAACAGAATTCTTAATAAACCGACATGGCTTGCGGTGGAGAGTCGTCGATCAACGCGCAGAGCGTTAACACCTCAAAACGTGTTGTTCCTGCAGAGTCTAGGCCTAAAAATTCGCGAAAAAAACGCGTGAGATATAAATTTTTGTTCTGCGCTTTGGCCACATGCTGTGTACAATGGACGAGGAAATAGTTAATATTCAGAACCCCGTCATCTTCGATGAATCCATAACACATTGTGAGATTCATGCTCATCAGCCGTATGCATCTGCAACCTTCAACAACAACGATGAAATCTGCATCTCCATTCAGCATCAAGATCTCTGCATACTACCGAGTCACAGCTCCTTACATATATGCGGAAAATTGACGAAAAACGATGGCACACCGACCCTTGCCACGAGCCTCGTTAATAACGCCATTTGCTATTTGTTCGAGGAAATACGTTATGAGCTCAATGCCATCGAGATCGATCGAAGCAAAAACGTTGGTCTCACGAGTCTGATTAAGGGCTACTCATCGATGAGCCCGAGTAAAAGCAGCATACTGGAGAACACCGGATGGCTCGACATCGAGGAAATGAAGTAAATCGTAGATGCTGCGGGTAATTTCGACATATGCATACCGCTGAGCATGCTGCTGGGCTTCGCTGAGGATTATCGAAAAATCGTGATAAATGCTAAACACGAGGTCATCCTATCGCGATCAAAGACCGACAATGATGCCGCTGTACAGACAGCCGATGAGGATTTCAAACTCGTTCTGCAAAAGATTGAATGGCTCGTGCCATACGTGACAATTTCGGATCAGCGGAAAATTGATCTCTTGAAGTACATAGCCAAGGATCCACCGATTTCCATGAGTTTCCGCACGTTGGAACTATACGAATATCCTCTGCTACCGGCCACCTCGAAACACGTTTGGTCCGTGAAAACATCGACGCAACTCGAGAAGCCTCGTTACGTCATTCATGCATTTCAAACAGATCGAAAAAATCAGAAGAACAAGAATGCGAGTAATTTCGATCATTGTAAAATCACCGACGTCAAACTGTATCTCAATTCGCAATGTTATCCCTATGGAAATTTGAATCTCAACATCGATCAAAATCAGTACGCTTTGCTGTATCAGATGTACGCAAATTTCCAATCCACGTCCTACAACAGAGAGCCCGAGCCATGGTTAAACAAGTCGCAATTTCTGAAGTATGCTCCGCTCATCATTATCGACTGCTCGAAACAAAACGAATCGTTGAAGACAGGCCCGGTGGATGTTCGCCTTGAATTTGAGTCAAAAAATAACATTCCTGCGCATACATCGGCTTACTGCCTCATACTTCACGATCGTATCGTCCAGTATAATCCGATCAGCGGTGGCGTGAAGAAGCTGATATAATGGATTACATCGTTGATCTTCAAGGCTTCAAACGGCCAATTAACGAGTTTGTTCTCAAAGAAATATCTTTTGTCGAAGTGCAACAAGACGGTCCACCTTTGACCCTGTTCTTCGATTCGCCATCGCCATGGAAGTCGTTGCCGGTCAAATACAAAGCCATGAATTTATGGCTAACACGCAATTATCATGAAATGAGCTGGGAAGACGGTGAAATACCCTATAAAGTGGCTGAAACGGTGATTGGCGCCATATTGCAACGAGCTCACTAAGTATACGTCAAGGGACTCGAAAAAACACAATGGGTGAAAAAGTTCACGACCGCTGAGATTATCGATCTCGAGACTCTGGACTGCCCATCGTTGAAGAAATTGCCGAAGATTCCGCCGGGATGTTCGCATCATTCCGCCCAAACGAAATACAATTGTGCCAGCGCGAATGTGAAATCGCTGAAAATTTGGCTAAAGGCCTATCAAACTTTGTGTAATCGTGATATTCTTTGAAATAAAAAAACACACATTTACATGACATTTGTATTTTTTTTAAATTCAAATTTCCCTACAACAGAATAAATTCTAGTTTGTCATATTTTCCACTGATGTAATTCAGATATAATTCCCCATCGTTAGTCGCAGTCTGGAATTTGTCTCTCGAATCACCGACACTCTTTGCAACACGACTTTCACTTCTTTGATATTTTTCAAGTGTAACAATAATCGCTGTTTCAGCACGACTCGTCTGTCTCGCATTTGATCGTTCTCTAATGAAGCCGCTCACGAAATTGCGGGTTATACAGGGTGATTCGGTATAGGTAGTGCATCCGACATCTACGTATTCCAGGCTATATTCTGAACAAAATGACTTAGGCGTTTTAAAAAATACTAAATAGCTTTTAAATAGGAAGCAATAGAATTCTAGAATTCTCGACCAATCAGAGTTGCTGTTTCATTCATGATCGGGGACGCCTCAGGACCGGGTAATCAAGGCTCCGATTCGAAAAATTCGAAAGAGCGACAGAGTTCAGGCAGAATTTCGTTTCGCGAGCCCGGAAGTCTTTTGTTCCAACCGAAGTTTGCTGTCCCTCTCGATCGAATCATGTATCATACGACCGGTCGGCATTTGTCATTTATTCAATGAATAATGCTGCGAAGTCCATTTATTTAATGTCGAAAACATTTTTCTTATGGAAGCATAGATCATTGATGATTCGTGCGTCTAATGCTTCGCCTCTTTCTCACGAGTAATTGTATTTATACTGGAAGTCTACAGTACTCTGCAAAAAATGTTTGATAATTGTAAATGATTTAAGAATCGAAGGTAACGACGCTCGATTCTCATGTGGCATAGCTTTCACGAAAAAAACTATTTCGCAAGTCTCATGCTTCCTGCTTCTTTCCACATGCATTTTTGTGTGTACTGAGGCTCTGCAGTACTCGGTAAGAAACGATAGACAACCGTGGACGATCAAAGGAAGAGAGTCAACAATGCTTGATTCTGACGTGTCACAGCGTGCACAAAAAGAATTATTTCGTGCGTCCAAAGCTTCAGGCTCTTTCTCACGAGTTATTTTATTTATGCTGGAACTTTGCAGTACTCTAAAAAAAATGCTGGACAATCGTAATCGATAAAAGGATCATAGGTAACGATGCTCGATTTTCATGTGTCATAGCTTCAACGAAGATAATGTTTCCACATGTCTGAAGCTTCCGGCTACTTCTCACACGTATTTTCATATACACTAGAACTCTCTGGTACTTGGAAAAAAATAATAGACAACCATAGCTGCTCGACAGATCGGAACTAACGATGCTCGATTCTTATCTGACGCAGCTTCCAGGGATTAAACTATTTCGCGAGTATCGTGCTTCCGGCTCCTTCCCACATGTATTTTCGTGTGATCTGAGACGCTACAGTGCTCGGAGAAAACGTGAGATATCCGTGGACAATTAGAGGAAAAGAATCAACAATGCTCGATTCTCATGTGGCATAGCTTTCACGAAAAAAACTATTTCGCAAGTCTCATGCTTCCTGCTTCTTTCCACATGCATTTTTGTGTGTACTGAGGCTCTGCAGTACTCGGTAAGAAACGATAGACAACCGTGGACGATCAAAGGAAGAGAGTCAACAATGCTTGATTCTGATGTGTCACAGCGTGCACAAAAAGAATTATTTCGTGCGTCCAAAGCTTCAGGCTCTTTCTCACGAGTTATTTTATTTATGCTGGAACTTTGCAGTACTCTGAAAAAAATGCTGGACAATCGTAATCGATAAAAGGATCATAGGTAACGATGCTCGATTTTCATGTGTCATAGCTTCAACGAAGATAATGTTTCCACATGTCTGAAGCTTCCGGCTACTTCTCACACGTATTTTCATATACACTAGAACTCTCTGGTACTTGGAAAAAAATAATAGACAACCATAGCTGCTCGACAGATCGGAACTAACGATGCTCGATTCTTATCTGACGCAGCTTCCAGGGATTAAACTATTTCGCGAGTATCATGCTTCCGGCTCCTTCCCACATGTATTTTCGTGTGATCTGAGACGCTACAGTGCTCGGAAAAAACGTGAGATCTCCGTGGACAATTAGAGGAAAAGAATCAACAATGCTCGATTCTCATGTGGCATAGCTTTCACGAAAAAAACTATTTCGCAAGTCTCATGCTTCCTGCTTCTTTCCACATGCATTTTTGTGTGTACTGAGGCTCTGCAGTACTCGGTAAGAAACGATAGACAACCGTGGACGATCAAAGGAAGAGAGTCAACAATGCTTGATTCTGATGTGTCACAGCGTGCACAAAAAGGATTATTTCGTGCGTCCAAAGCTTCAGGCTCTTTCTCACGAGTTATTTTATTTATGCTGGAACTTTGCAGTACTCTGAAAAAAATGCTGGACAATCGTAATCGATAAAAGGATCATAGGTAACGATGCTCGATTTTCATGTGTCATAGCTTCAACGAAGATAATGTTTCCACATGTCTGAAGCTTCCGGCTACTTCTCACACGTATTTTCATATACACTAGAACTCTCTGGTACTTGGAAAAAAATAATAGACAACCATAGCTGCTCGACAGATCGGAACTAACGATGCTCGATTCTTATCTGACGCAGCTTCCAGGGATTAAACTATTTCGCGAGTATCATGCTTCCGGCTCCTTCCCACATGTATTTTCGTATGATCTGAGACGCTACAGTGCTCGGAAAAAACGTGAGATATCCGTGGACAATTAGAGGAAAAGAATCAACAATGCTCGATTCTCATGTGGCATAGCTTTCACGAAAAAAACTATTTCGCAAGTCTCATGCTTCCTGCTTCTTTCCACATGCATTTTTGTGTGTACTGAGGCTCTGCAGTACTCGGTAAGAAACGATAGACAACCGTGGACGATCAAAGGAAGAGAGTCAACAATGCTTGATTCTGATGTGTCACAGCGTGCACAAAAAGAATTATTTCGTGCGTCCAAAGCTTCAGGCTCTTTCTCACGAGTTATTTTATTTATGCTGGAACTTTGCAGTACTCTGAAAAAAATGCTGGACAATCGTAATCGATAAAAGGATCATAGGTAACGATGCTCGATTTTCATATGTCATAGCTTCAACGAAGATAATGTTTCCACATGTCTGGAGCTTCCGGCTACTTCTCACACGTATTTTCATATACACTAGAACTCTCTGGTACTTGGAAAAAAATAATAGACAACCATAGCTGCTCGACAGATCGGAACTAGCGATGCTCCATTCTTATCCGATGCAGCTTCCAGAGATTTAACTATTTCGCGAGTCTCATGCTTCCGGCTCCTTCCCACATGTATTTTCGTGTGATCTGAGATGCTACATTGCTCGGAAAAAACGTTAGATAACCGTGGACAATTAGAGAAAAAGAATCAACAATGCTCGATTTTCATGTGTCATAGCTTCAACGAAGATAATGTTTCCACATGTCTGAAGCTTCCGGCTACTTCTCGCACGTATTTTCATATACACTAGAACTCTTTGGTACTTGGAAAAAATCAATAGATAACCATAGCTGCTCGACAGATCGGAACTAGCGATGCTCCATTCTTATCCGATGCAGCTTCCAGAGATTGAACTATTTCGCGAGTCTCATGCTTCCGGCTCCTTTCCACATGTATTTTCGTGTGATCTGAGATGCCACATTGCTCGGAAAAATCGTTAGATAACCGTGGACAATTAGAGGAAAAGAATCAACAATGCTCGATTCTCATGTGGCGTAGCTTCTACGAAAAAAACTATTTCGCAAGTCTCATGCTTCCTGCTTCTTTCCACATGCATTTTTTTGTGTACTGAGGCTGTGCAATACTCGATAAAAAACGATAGACAACCGTGGACGATTAAAGAAAGAGCGTCAACAATGCTTAATTCTGACGTGTGACAGCGTGCACAAAAAGAATTATTTCGTGCGTCCAAAGTTTCAGGCTCTTTCTCAGGAGTTATTTTAATTATGCTGGAACTTTGCAGTACTCTGAAAAAAATGCTGGACAATCGTTATCGATAAAAGGATCATAGGTAACGATGCTCGATTTTCATGTGTCGTAGTTCCAACGAAGATTATGATTCCACATGTCTGAAGCTTTCGGTTTCTTCTCATATGTATATTCATGTGTACTGAAACTCTGCAGTACTCGGAGAAAAATCTTAGACAACCATAGCTGCTCGACAGATCGGAACTAACGATGCTCGATTCTTATCTGACGCAGCTTCCAGAGATTGAACTATTTCGCGAGTCTCATGCTTCCGGCTCCTTCCCACATGTATTTTCGTGTGACCTGAGATGCTACATCGCTCGGAAACCTACTCTTCGCCTCTTTGTGAAAAAACCGCGTGTATGCAAGCATGAGACGAAATATTATTTTAGTTGTTAGAGTTTCCATGGAAACCATACTATAAGACTCCGTGAACGCGTCGTGTAAGTTTCTTCCGTGATCTCATCAGCAGTTTTTTTTGTGCCGTAAGTAAATTATACAAATGTTTCAGATACATTTATTTCAGCTTTTCACAAATTTTTTTCTATATTATTATTCGGGTCTTCCTGTTTTTCATACTTCATTTTTGAGGATGTATGGCATGCAACGTCCCAACGTAACTTTGATTAACCCTAAAACGTCACAAAGAGAGATTTCAGTAGTCCTCTTTTCGACGTGATTATTTACCATGAAAATGTCAGCGAAAAAATTCCTAAAGTATTTTGTCAACTATTTTCAAGGGTGCTCTTCCAAATGGTGCGACTTGAATTTCGACAACATTTTTTTTCATATCGTATTTTTGCAAAATTAGTTTAAAAGACGCGAATTTTTGAGTGACATTTTTTTTCATTTTAAATTTCGGACGTCTTATCAGATTATTTTCGGACCGTAAAGTGCTCTAAAGGAGTCCTCGATAGTTGTACTTTCGAAATATGTAAAAAATAAAAATCTTTCTCCGACGTTATACCCGCAAAATAACAACAAATAAACTAACAAATATTCTGTGTTTGAAGTTCTCGAATATTGTGATCGGAACGATTCTTTTATGGTCATCTGTTAATTGGCTCTGATTTCCGTGGTCTTTTCGGATTGCTGATCAACAATTTGACATTATTTCCACAACCTTAATTTGTTTAAGCAAATTACTCGTCCGCAGCAGCAGCAGCAGCAGCAGCAGCAGCAGCAGCAGCAGCAGCAGCAGCAGCAGCAGCAACAGCAGCAACAGCAACAACAACAACAACGGGGATCAAGCAAACGGAAGCAGCAAAATAAAAACCAACGCCGTCAGCGAAAATCTAAATTAAAAGTGTGCATTCACTGTAAAATCCTATCGGTAATAACACTATTGCCGTTTCTAAGTGTAACTAAGTATTTCGAATTATTTTTGCAGTTCGAGAAAGCTGTCACCGCTGCAGTGCAGCAGCTGTTGCCTCCCACCGGCATGCATCCCACCCCACCAGTATTGGCATCGGCGTCAATGGCAATGCCCTGGCCGGTGTCTGTGACACCGCAGGCACCGGTGTACGGGTTGCCGTCATTGGTGCCGATGCCAATGCCCAATTATTATGTGGGTGCTGTTTGGCCACGGCCGTTATAATCATACAAGCATTTTTATATTTATATGCTTGTAGCGAAATAAAAAATATTATTTACTTCAGCTTTTAATACTTCTTTATTTTCAATTGTTTATTTTACTTTAATTTATTTCTAATGCTACGCACAGTGAGATGCAAAAAGCGAACATTTTAATCTCATTCCATCAGGGAGTTCCAGTATTGCTCGTCTTTTTCCACCGACGCAAATACCTTGTCAAAATTCTCACGGTCGAACGGGGATGAAATCTGGGTCAAAACTATCGTAAAAATACCCCTAATGCTACGCACAGCGAGATTCAAACAGCGAACATTTTGATCTCATTCCGTCTCAGTATTGCTTGCTCGTCGACTTTAATTGACAGAAACTCGTTATCAAAATTCTTAAAGTCGAATGGCGATGAAACGAGGATCAAAATTATGGCAAAATTTTGGTCTCATCCCTTCAGGTGGTCGCACCCTTCTCGTAGATTTTCACTGGCCGGAAAACATCAAAATTCTCAAGGTCGAACGAGGATTAAAGCGGGGTCGTAGCTATGGAAAAAATGTTCTGCAGTGCTTGGAAAAAAATAATAGACCATAGGTGCTTGGCAGATGAGAGCTAACGATGCTCGATTCTCATGCGGCAAAGCTTCTACGAAAAAAACTATTTCGCGAGTCTCATGATTCGTCCGAATTCTCACATATGTTCGTATAACTGTGGGACTCTTCTATTACTTTTAAAAAAAAATACATGAAAATACATCGGGAAAATCCGATTCCAATTCTCTCGTATCTTTGCAGGTTGTTTGTCGAGCGAAAAAAGATAATTTCGCACATCTTATGATTCGTTCAACTTCTCACAAGTGTTCTTATCACTGTGGAACTCGTTCATTGCTTTGAGGAAAATAATTGACGAATACCGATCGGGAAAAATCGATGGAAACGTCACCGTATTATTGCAGGTTGTTTATCTGATGAAAAAAATTAATTTAGCCTATCTAAGAATTCGTCCGATTCTCCACATGTGTTTTATCACTGTATAGGACTCTTCTACTACTTAAAAAAAATAATACATGAAAATACAAAATCCGATTACAATTCTCTCGTATCCTTTTAGGTTGTTTGTCAAGCGAAAAAACATAATTTCACACATCTGATGATTCATACAACTTCTCACATGTTTTTCATTACTGTAGAACTCTTCTATTTCATGAAAAAAAATAATATATGAAAAGTAATTGGAAGAACTGATCCAAACTCCCTCGCACTCTTGCACGTTGTTTATCGAGCGAAATCAAATAATTCCGCTTATCTCATGATTCGTACAACTTCTCGCATGTCCTCATCACCGTCGAACTCGTTTATTGCTTCAAGTTATATAATTGACGAATACCGATCCGGAAAAACCGTCTAATGATTCGTCCGAATTCTCAAATGCGTTCTTATAACTGTGTGACTCTTCTATTACTTGAAAAGAAATAATCCATGAAAAAACATAGGGAAAATTATCTCGCACACCTGCAGGGATGCGAGAGAATTGAGATCGGATTTTCCCGATGTATTTTCATGTATTATTGTTTTTGAAGTTATAGAAGAATCCCACAGTGGTAAGAACACATGTGAGAATTCGGACCAATCATGAGATGAGCGGAATTATTTATTTTCGCTCGATAAACAACCTGCAAGTACGCGAGGGAGTTTGTATCCGATTTTCCGACCGATTTTCATGTATTCTTTTTTTCAAAGTAATAGAAGATTTCTAGAATGATAAAAAACACATGTAAGAGGTTGCACGAATCATTAGATGGGCGAAATTAATGTTTTTGTCGGACGAATAAACTTCAAGACTGCGAGGACGTTTCAGCCAGTTTTTCCAAATCGATTTTTGTATATTATTTTTTTCAAAGAAGCAAATGAGTTTCATTATGATAAGAACACATGTTAGAAATCGGTCGAATCATTGGATGGGAGAGATTGTTTTTTTTTTCGTTCGATAAACGACCTGCAAGGATGTAAGAGAATTCCAATACGATGGTTCCGATCTATTTCTATGAAATTTTTTTTTTTAAGTATTAGAAGAGTCCCACAGTGATCAGAACATATGTGACAATTCAGACGAATAATTAGATGGGCTAAATTAATTTTTTTCAACGGATGAACAACCTGCAATAATGCGGCGACATTTCCATGGGTTTTTCTCGATTGATATTCGTCAAAGATTCTTCTTTGAGTGAATAAAGAGTTTCGTAATGATGAGAACATATGTAAGAAGTTTCGCGATTCATTACATACGCGAAATAATTTCTTATCGTCTCACGAATTCGCAGTAACAACGCAGTTACGTTCGGATCACTTTTCTCCCCTCTGATTTTCATCCATAAGTTTTTTGAAGTAATAAACGAGTTCCACTGTCTTGAGAATTCATGCGAGTATTGGCGAGTATTGGAATCGTTAGATGGGCTAATTATTACATGGGCTAAATTATTTTATTTCATCGAATAAACAACCCGCAACAATGCGGTGACCTTTCCATCGGTTTTTCTCGATCGGTATTCACCAATTATATTTCTTGAAGTAATATATACGAGTTCCACAGTGATAAGACCACAGGTGAGAATTCGGACGAATCATAAGATTGCACTAAAGACTTTCATAATGATAAGAACACATGTAGGAAATCGAGGAAATCATGAGATGTGGAAATTTTTTTTTGTGGGATAAATACCTGCGTCGATGCGAGGACGATTGAATCGGCCTTCTCGATCGATTTTCGATAATTTTTTTTTTAATAATAAACGAATTCCACATTGTTATGAACACATGTGAGAAGTTGCCCGAAAATTCTACCAGGGAATGGATGATTACAATACATGATTTGATCAAAAGCCTTATAAATTATTCTTGTATTATTGAAAAGATCAAATCAGAACAATGTTTATGAAAATAGTGACAAGTTTGAAGTTTAAGAAAAAGATCGCTTGTTTCCAAACGCATTTTTTGTATATTGTTTTGAATGCATCATTTTTTTGGAGGATTGTAACAAGTATGAAAAAGATTTAATTCGTTCAGTCCTCTATTCATTTAGCATACGAAAACAAATTTTTGAAACTTCAAGTTATTATTAACACTTCATTTTGTTCTAACCATATTAATCCGTTATTTCTTTCTTAATCCTTAGTTCTTTCATCCTCCGGCATGTCCTCTTCTTCATTTAAAATCGGTTAGTAATATGAATTTACTAATTTCCACACCACCGAAGAGGTACAGTAAATGGCGCGTTTTTTTTTTCAGTGGTATCCCCTTTAGGCCTAATCCACTAGCTGTCTTTTTATTATAAAGTCCTATTGAAATCATAATAAAATAAACAGCTGCTACATCAAAACCTGTCGTCGGTTGATCGACTTGCCATTCTAAGAAAAGCAATGCTGACTGTAACGATACTACGTCATAAGCGCATGTGAGCTAATCTACAGTGCTCTTATTATCAACTTGATGTCTATACTTACTGTCAGGACGCTGTAAAAGTATGTTGTTGTGTACACGATAACTAGGATATGTAGCCGGATTGGGGATCAGATTACATTCCTGGACTGATACAGAAACTACAGTAAATTACAGGAAGCAAAGCGGTTTTGGTAATGCTCAGAACTGAATGCTCTTGATACCAGCGGGCAAACGAGAATACCTGTCCAAGTCGACATTCTACTATTCTCTGAACGAAGTGCCCGCAAAATACTAAAAACTGAGCAGCACTATTGCAGCGTAAGGGCTTCTGAAAAGCATGCTTCAGAAGCGCGAATACACACATTAATGCTCAGAAAGTCTCGCAAAGAATGCGGAAACTTTATACCCGTTCTAACGCTGGATACCGTTTTTGCTTGTCGACTGTTACAACTTTCGCAAGTTTCCGGATATATCCACAATGATCATCAATTTTGTATGTCAAATGCCGTTTCGAAAACTCTTTAGGTAGAATGTGAAAAAATGTTCAATCGTTCATTCGTTCTCAAGATCAATAATGTTGGAATGCATTTGACTCAAAATTGAGATCTATGTTACAGGTTGAACGGAGGTTTAAGACTACCTTAATGAATGTTCGAGCCAATAATATCTCCTGTCGGTGGGATTTTCACTGACTCAATTCAGTAGGTGCTCGAAATGACCTCCGTCCATCTCAATACAGCAGCGGGCGCGGCTGATAAAACTACGAACACAGCGCTGTAACATTCCTTGCGTTACAGATTGTATCGCTCTTTCTATTCGTTGTTGCAATTCTGCACGACTATTTACAGGTGTGCGATACACCTGCGACTTAAAATGGCCCCACAAGAAAAAATCTAAGGGGTTCAAGTCGGGTGATCGCGGGGGCCAGTCGCGCATCCCGCCTTTGCCAATAAAACGACCCCCAAACATAGTGTGCAACTTGCGTTGAACAAGATGGCTCGTGTGAGCTGGTGCACCATCATGCTGGTACATCGCCCGGCTGAATTCTTCTCGCGACATTCCTGATCGCACGCAAATTCGCCGTAGCCGTTGTAGCAATTCGACATATTTCGGCGTCGTTAAATTGCCTTCTATTTCGTACGGCCCAATCTGCAAGCGATTCAGAGATTTGCTAGTTCATAATGCAATGATACGATGTATGCAATGCAAAGAGTTGAGTGATAAAAATAATTTCCAACATTTCTTGACGATTTTTAATAGGCTATATTTCAACGAACAATGGTCGTCGAACAATAGCAAAATGAATATTCGGAAGTATAAAGGAGTACGAAGGAAGATGCCTGTTAAAATTTGTTATGTTATGTTTGAAAAACATACGTGCGAAAAAATGTTTGCAGTGTCGAAATTTTTTTACAATTTGACTTTATATTTGGGAGTCATTAAGAAAGTGGTTTTGCATTTCTTATACTCCCAAGTATTTGGAAAAAATCGCCATTTAATTATACTTTAATAATAACCTTTTATAGGACACATCTGCAATTTTCCTTTCATTTTATGCGAAAAAAATGCACAAAGTCGTTAAAATTTAACAAAACAAACTTTTTTCAATTTTCTTCTGTCGTATTAAAAAAAAACAGTACTCACCAGACCTCCACTACAGATTCCAGCCCAAAGATTGACGGACTGAAATCTGTGCTGGAAAGATCCCTCAATCGTTTGATGAGGATTATCATCCTTGTCAGACCACCAATGAAAGTTGTGGCTGTTCCACGTTCCATTTCGGCCAAAAGTCGACTCATCGGAGAAAATGATCGTTTCGACAAATCTCTCGTCAGCTTCGTGTTGTTGTATCAGCCAACGACAAAACTCGAGTCGTTTCGGGTAATCATCAGCAGTGAGTCCCTGAACTCGAGTATAATGAAAAGCGTGTTTTTTTCCGCTTTCATTGTTTTTTGAACGGCGCTATATGAGAGTCCAAGCATTCGTGCAACGCCACGAATACTGTACGTAGGATTTTGGGCAAATGTATCCAGTATTCGATTTTCGTTTCGCACAGTGCGTGCTGTCCGCGGAGCACCCCGATTCGTATGATCTGGTAGAACGCTCCCGGTTTCAGTTAATCGTAGATAGGCCTGAGAAATCACGGGACCCCTCGGTTGTCGGCGATCAGGCCACGATAACCGGTATTGTTCAGCAGCGGCACGAGCACTATGATTACACTCGATATAGGCACTGATCATATATGTATACTCGCGAGGAGTATACTCTGCCATCGTCGAGGTGGATGCACAAAATCACGCACGTCGACAAGGCTACTCAAACAAATCCGTATACACGTCTAATCACACGCAAACATAAACCGACTCAAACTACACGAACGCGACCCAGTTCAAATAATGAGGAAAAATAATTAGCAAATTCAGAATAACGCGCAAACCACATTCACCGAACGCTACAAGAGGCCGCGATATCTGTCATGTATTGAATCGACATTCATTTATTTTTTATGGACAAAACTTTCTTTGTGAAGGGTGAGTCGATCGGTCAAGGAATAGAAAGATGCACATGGAAGACAATTGAATGTTCATGCCATGCTGCTGGATGTAATCGATACTTATATTTATCATTGAGGATTTCATTATTCAAAAGTTTCACGCAATAACTAATTTAGCGTGTGGTTGTTTAGAACTTTTGGTACGTGGCAATCATCTTAGTAATAAAAACATATGAATCAAGTAGCCTAGTGGTTCAGAAAAATGAAATAATTGTAATAATAATTATTCTAATAATAAAAAAAATAATCACTAGTTCCCATCTGTCAGGAACCTACGGTTGATTATTTTTCCTCCGAGTAGTGCAGAGTTCTAGTACACATAAAAAAACATGTGAAAAGAAGCCAGAGCTTCAGACGCAAGAAATACCTTTTTTTGTGGAAGCTGTGCCACATGAGAGTCAAGCATTGTTGACTATCTTTCTTTAATTGTCCACGGTTGTCTAACGTATTTTACCGAGTACTGCAGAGTCTCAGTACACACGAAAATACATGTGGGAAGGAGCCGGAAGCATGAGATTCGCGAAATAATTTATTTCCTGGAAGCTGCATCGGATAAGAATGGGGCATCGCTAGTTCCGATCTGTCGAGCAGCTATGGTTATCTATTATTTTTTTCCAAATACCAAAAAGTTCTAGTGTATATGAAAATACGTGCGAGAAGTAGCCGGAAGCTTCAGACATGTGGAAACATTATCTTTCTTGAAGCTACGCCACATTAGAATCGAGCATTGTTGATTCTTTTTCTCTAATTGTCCACGGTTATCTAACGTTTTTTCCGAGCAATGTAGCATCTCAGATCACACGAAAATACATGTGGAAAGGAGCCGGAAGCATGAGACTCGCGAGATAGTTCAATCTCTGGAAGCTGCGTCGGATAAGAATCCAGCATCGTTAGTTCCGATCTGTCGAGCAGCTATGGTTATCTATTAATTTTTTCCGAGAACCAGAGAGTTCTAGTGTATATAAAAATACATGTGAGAAGTAGCCGGAAGCTTCAGACATGTGGAAACATTATCTTTCTTGAAGCTACGCCACATTAGAATCGAGCATTGTTGATTCTTTTCCTCTAATTGTCCACGGTTATCTAACGTTTTTTCCGAGCAATGTAGCATCTCAGATCACACGAAAATACATGTGGAAAGGAGCCGGAAGCATGAGACTCGCGAAATAGTTCAATCTCTGGAAGCTGCGTCGGATAAGAATGGAGCATCGCTAGTTCCGATCTGTCGAGCAGCTATGGTTATCTATTGATTTTTTCCAAGTACCAAAGAGTTCTAGTGTATATGAAAATACGTGTGAGAAGAAACCGAAAGCTTCAGACATGTGGAATCATAATCTTCGTTGGAACTACGACACATGAAAATCGAGCATCGTTACCTATGATCCTTTTATCGATAACGATTGTCCAGCATTTTTTTCAGAGTACTGCAAAGTTCCAGCATAATTAAAATAACTCCTGAGAAAGAGCCTGAAACTTTGGACGCACGAAATAATTCTTTTTGTGCACGCTGTCACACGTCAGAATTAAGCATTGTTGACGCTCTTTCTTTAATCGTCCACGGTTGTCTATCGTTTTTTATCGAGTACTGCACAGCCTCAGTACACAAAAAAATGCATGTGGAAAGAAGCAGGAAGCATGAGACTTGCGAAATAGTTTTTTTCGTAGAAGCTACGCCACATGAGAATCGAGCATTGTTGATTCTTTTCCTCTAATTGTCCACGGTTATCTAACGTTTTTTCCGAGCAATGTAGCATCTCAGATCACACGAAAATACATGTGGAAAGGAGCCGGAAGCATGAGACTCGCGAAATAGTTCAATCTCTGGAAGCTGCATCGGATAAGAATGGAGCATCGCTAGTTCCGATCTGTCGAGCAGCTATGGTTATCTATTGATTTTTTCCAAGTACCAAAGAGTTCTAGTGTATATGAAAATACGTGTGAGAAGAAACCGAAAGCTTCAGACATGTGGAATCATAATCTTCGTTGAAGCTATGACACATGAAAATCGAGCATCGTTACCTATGATCCTTTTATCGATTACGATTGTCCAGCATTTTTTTTAGAGTACTGCAAAGTTCCAGCATAAATAAAATAACTCGTGAGAAAGAGCCTGAAGCTTTGGACGCACGAAATAATTCTTTTTGTGCACGCTGTGACACATCAGAATCTAGCATTGTTGACTCTCTTCCTTTAATCGTCCACGGTTGTCTATCGTTTTTTATCGAGTACTGCACAGCCTCAGTACACAAAAAAATGCATGTGGAAAGAAGCAGGAAGCATGAGACTTGCGAAATAGTTTTTTTCGTAGAAGCTACGCCACATGAGAATCGAGCATTGTTGATTCTTTTCCTCTAATTGTCCACGGTTATCTAACGTTTTTTCCGAGCAATGTAGCATCTCAGATCACACGAAAATACATGTGGAAAGGAGCCGGAAGCATGAGACTCGCGAAATAGTTCAATCTCTGGAAGCTGCATCGGATAAGAATGGAGCATCGCTAGTTCCGATCTGTCGAGCAGCTATGGTTATCTATTGATTTTTTCCAAGTACCAAAGAGTTCTAGTGTATATGAAAATACGTGTGAGAAGAAACCGAAAGCTTCAGACATGTGGAATCATAATCTTCGTTGAAGCTATGACACATGAAAATCGAGCATCGTTACCTATGATCCTTTTATCGATTACGATTGTCCAGCATTTTTTTTAGAGTACTGCAAAGTTCCAGCATAAATAAAATAACTCGTGAGAAAGAGCCTGAAGCTTTGGACGCACGAAATAATTCTTTTTGTGCACGCTGTGACACATCAGAATCTAGCATTGTTGACTCTCTTCCTTTAATCGTCCACGGTTGTCTATCGTTTCTTACCGAGTACTGCAGAGCCTCAGTACACACAAAAATGCATGTGGAAAGAAGCAGGAAGCATGAGACTTGCGAAATAGTTTTTTTCGTGAAAGCTATGCCACATGAGAATCGAGCATTGTTGATTCTTTTCCTCTAATTGTCCACGGATATCTCACGTTTTTTCCGAGCACTGTAGCGTCTCAGATCACACGAAAATACATGTGGGAAGGAGCCGGAAGCATGATACTCGCGAAATAGTTTAATCCCTGGAAGCTGCGTCAGATAAGAATCGAGCATCGTTAGTTCCGATCTGTCGAGCAGCTATGGTTGTCTATTATTTTTTTCCAAGTACCAGAGAGTTCTAGTGTATATGAAAATACGTGTGAGAAGTAGCCGGAAGCTTCAGACATGTGGAAACATTATCTTCGTTGAAGCTATGACACATGAAAATCGAGCATCGTTACCTATGATCCTTTTATCGATTACGATTGTCCAGCATTTTTTTTAGAGTACTGCAAAGTTCCAGCATAAATAAAATAACTCGTGAGAAAGAGCCTGAAGCTTTGGACGCACGAAATAATTCTTTTTGTGCACGCTGTGACACGTCAGAATCAAGCATTGTTGACTCTCTTCCTTTGATCGTCCACGGTTGTCTATCGTTTCTTACCGAGTACTGCAGAGCCTCAGTACACACAAAAATGCATGTGGAAAGAAGCAGGAAGCATGAGACTTGCGAAATAGTTTTTTTCGTGAAAGCTATGCCACATGAGAATCGAGCGTCGTTACCTTCGATTCTTAAATCATTTACAATTATCAAACATTCTTTGCAGAGTACTGTAGACTTCCAGTATAAATACAATTACTCGTGAGAAAGAGGCGAAGCATTAGACGCACGAATCATCAATGATCTATGCTTCCATAAGAAAAATGTTTTCGACATTAAATAAATGGACTTCGCAGCATAATTCATTGAATAAATGACAAATGCCGACCGGTCGTATGATACATGATTCGATCGAGAGGGACAGCAAACTTCGGTTGGAACAAAAGACTTCCGGGCTCGCGAAACGAAATTCTGCCTGAACTCTGTCGCTCTTTCGAATTTTTCGAATCGGAGCCTTGATTACCCGGTCCTGAGGCGTCTCCGATCATGAATGAAACAGCAACTCTGATTGGTCGAGAATTCTAGAATTCTATTGCTTCCTATTTAAAAGCTATTTAGTATTTTTTTAAACGCCTAAGTCATTTTGTTCAGAATATAGCCTGGAATACGTAGGTGTCGGAT